>JBBPBX010000407.1:118460-133505 GCA_038048925.1 Garcialebias charrua | reverse complement strand
GCTAACGTGAACAGATACCTACTGTTTAGATAAACAGCTCTTAAACCACTCGGATATTTTTTAGGCTTACAGAGTGTAATTATATGGGCTTAATTTACAAGCTGTTGACCTGTATAAGACATTTGAAATCAAATTCGATTTATTTATAATTTATTTTAGTAGCGCACGAGACGTGTTTTGGAAGAAGTCAAACCGAAACAATTTAAATCTAGTAGATTAGACCATTTTGTGAATTGATTAAGGAATGGTTAAGCTCAGGAACCCTTGTGCTATAATGTCAGCTAAAAAATATATTTTCTCTCGCAAAGAAATAATTGTTTTTACTAGGGTTGTACATCTCTGTGTGGCAGACGATTTGATTCACATCTAGATACAAAGGTTACGATTTGATTCAAAAACGATTTATTTTAAAAATTGAACGATTCGATTCGATGCAGTGTAAAAGCGATTCGGTTCGATTCGGTTCGATTCGATTAAACTTCAAATAATTCTACGTTTTAACATTTGTTGATGTACCGGTAGACAAATATTTCATTATGAAAGAAAAAGGACCACTTCTATAAATGTGACATTCTTAGAGCATTTTTAAATTTGTAAAAGTCCACATATATCATATCTAAAAGGGTGCTGTAAAGCACTGGTAAAAATAAAGTAAAAAGCCAAACAAAATAATCACATGTTAAATGTGTTTATTTTTAAACATGGACCTAAAAAGACCAGCCAAAAGAAAATTTCCTACAGAAAATACAGAAAAAATATAAAAGGCACAAATGGTTCCAACAGCATGTAATAAAATAAAAATCACAAGGAAAAAACCCAGGAATAAGCTAAGCACAAAGCTCCTGTGCAATAACCCGCTGTGCAATAACCCGCTGTGCAATAACCTGTCACACAACCTGTAGTTTAGTAGTTATGTGCAATATAGATCATGTGCATTTTAGCTTATATTTCATTACTACCTTGAAATAGTTATTCACACAAATTCATCCTGCTTCACCGTTAAAATTCTACCATGTTGTTTACTATTTTTCTCTTCAGAAACTTTGTAAATATTATAATTACTGTTTCACTTTTTGGTAGTTTATTTTGTACCCTTATTGCATGCTTTCTTGATCACAAATTATAAAACACAAACCTGTATGCTCATCTTGGGTCTGGGGTGTATCATTGCAGACGTCCAGATCTCCATTTGTAGGTTCAGTCTGCATTGGACCTCTCTGAACTGAATCCCCCGTTACCTAGAAATAAAACATGACATTACATTTAGTGTACAGTATGGTTAAATGCAGTGTAAACAATCAAAAAACAGTAGGCAGAATAAATCTAGTGACAACAACAAAACATAGCAGACTGTAACTGAATGCACTGTAAGATGTATTTTGACAGTGTGTTGGGGGATTTACCTTGTGATGCAGGGATGTTGTTTCTGCTGATAGGCTTGTGAATGTCCTCTCTGCATCATGGCTACTGTTGTAGCTTTATGCTTCTTATTAATCTTGTATGGCTGTGGGTCATAGTCATGCAGCTTATATTATAGGTGAAGGCTGAGACAACGCAGTTTGGGTCCAACAACGTGTTTATTCTTCTGTGTAACAACAAGACTGTTCACCCATTCTGTGGGCTCATTGACAGGAGTTATCACTGCTACTGAGGAAGGGCAGGGACTTAAAAGTGTGGAAGAGATCTTCAAGGCCTGTGTAGCTCATCAACTATCACTGAGTTGCCCGTAAAATTTAGTGATAGCGTTACCCGTCGCTTTGTGTGTGGCAGCTGCATGCTCCTGCTTGTTGTTGTGAGGCTTGAAAAGTTGTTGGTCGAGGTTTGTTGTGCTACCAGTGTACTTCGGAGGTGCGCTGCATAGCTTACAAATAGCGTGGCTTTTGTCGAGTTTTCCGTCCTTCTAGTAAAACCCGAAAACGTTCCACACTTTAGATTTTTGTCTGGCTGATGTGTTGAAAATCTTTCGCGGTGACTCGCTAGCGCGGCTACTATTTACATCCATGCTCGCTCGTCCTCTTGGTGAGCTATGGCGCATGCGTGAGAATAGCTTCGCTCTCGCGTTGTTTTAGAAACGCATTGTAAACCCAGCAAGTCTCGCGATAACCGGTCCGTGTCTTTTCAACCGGTTCATCTCTGAATTTGTGGCTGGTTGCTGTCGGTTTACGTGGCTGCTACCGATGCAACCACATCGTCAAACCGGATATCCGGCCGAATCGGTTAATCTATAACAAGTCTAGTTTTTACCGTGTTTATCTTGTGAAGTCCTTCGGTGGCTTTGCTTCTGTGGCCGCCATTTTAAGCAGGGCAAATGAGGCACTGACGTGTCGCGTAGCGGTGATGCATAATAGATGCGTGTAATACGCTGAAGCGTGTTATTTACGGATTTTTCCAATTTATTGGCAATAATTGGACAAAGCGTGTTATAGACAGGAGCGTGTTCTAATACGACAAATACAGTACTCACAAACCAAGGAGCTGGACCGAAGCAGAGACATGACACACTAGGGAAAAATGGACGAATGACCCGACAATGACATAAACACGAACGTAAACTAATATACACGCCCTAATCACCTAAAATCATAATCACCTGAGACAAAGACACACAGACCTGAGAGACAACAGGGTGTAAGGAGGGACGTGACCAACAGAGGGAGCCATCCTTACAGTACCCCCCCCCTCAAAGTCGCCCCCAGGCGTCCCCGAAAAACACCCCCAAAAACCAGGGTGGGCGGACGGCGGGCACGAAAGAAACACAAGGACGAACGGAAAAAAAAACCCACAAGGGCAGAGGACAAACACAAGGACAACAAACCAAAAACTGACAGGAACGGGGCCTGGGACCAAAGCCAAACACAAAGGCCAAACTGGAAAAAACAGAGCAAAATGCAAAAACTAGAACTAGGAACCAAACAAAGACTAACCCTAGAAAACCAACAAGCGTCCAAACTTCGTGGCAAGGACATCAACGTCAGGCAAGGACCCATCAGGTGGGCGACCGGGAGGTCATCCGTAGCGCAGGGTCACGTCTGGTGGGCAACCGGGAGACCGTCCATCGTGCAGGACCACTTCAGGAGGACGACCGGGAGGCCATCCAACACCAAAGGCAGGAGCCACGGTGGCAAAAACTCTGTCGGTAGGTGCATGGTCGTCTACGGCTGGTGCACAGTCTTCTGTGGCTGGTGCACAGTCTTCTGCGACTGGAGTACAAACTTCTGCGGCAGGTGCACAAACTTCTGCGGCTGATGCACAAACTCCTGCGGCTGGTGCACAAACTTCTGCGGCTGGTGCACAAACTTCTGCGGCTGGTGCACAAACTTCTGCGGCTGGTGCACAAACTTCTGCGGCTGGTGCACAGTCTTCTGCGGCTGACGCACAAACTTCCGCGGCTGGTGCACAAACTTCTGTGGCTAGTGCACAAACTTCTGCTGCTGGTGCACTAGATGAAGGGACGTCAGCGAGCATAGATTCATCGACGTCTGATGTAGAGACGTCGAACGTAGACACGTCAAGCGATGAGACGTCATCAGGCGTAGGGAAGTCATCGGGCGTAGGGACGTCTGGCGTAGGGACGTCTGGCGTGGAAACGTCGAGCGTAGAGACGTCTGGCGTGGAGACGTCGAGCGTAGAGACGTCTGACGTGGAGACGTCGAGCGTAGAGACGTCTGGCGTGGAGACGTCGGGCGTAGAGACGTCTGGCATGGGAACGTCAAGCGTAAAGATGTCTGGCTTGGAGACGTCTGGCACAGAGACATCGAGCGTAGAGACGTCTGGCGTGGGAACGTCGAGCGTAGAGACGTCTGGCGTGGGATCGTCGAGCGTAGAGACGTCTGGCGTGGAGAGCGTAGAGATGTCTGGCGTGGAGACGTCTGGCATAGAGACGTCGGGCGTAGAAATGTTGGGCGTAGAGAAGGCGGGCGTAGAGACGTCTGGCGTAGAGACGTCCGGCGTAGAGACGTCGGCATAGAGATGTCTGGCATAGAGACGTCGGGCGTGAAGACGTCGTCAGGCGTAGAGACGTCAGGCGTAGAGACGTCGTCAGGCATAGAAACGTTGTCAGGCGTAGAGACGTTGTCAGGCGTAGAGACGTCGTCAGGCATAGAGATGTTGTCAGGCGTAGAATCATCGAGCGTAGAAACATCGAGTGTAGAATCATCGAGCGTAGAAACATCGAGTGTAGAAACATTGAGCGTAGAAAGATCCGGCGTGGAGACATCGAACGTAGAGACGTCAGCGATGTGGAGACCCTCCATCGTTGTGGAGGCGTCAGTGGTGTGGAGACCCTCCATCGTTGTGGAGGCGTCGGCGGTGTGCAGACCCTCCATCGATGTGGAGGCGTCAGAAGTGCAAGGACCCTCTGAAGAAGTAGAGGTGTCACCGGCGCGGGGACCCTCTGAAGATGTAGAGGCGTCATCGGCGCGGGAACCCTTTGTGGCTGTCGAGACGTCTGTGGCGTGGAGAACCTCCATCGATGTGGATGCCATGGAAGCAACGCCCTCTGAAGCTGGAGGCAGGGTAGCGCCCTCTAAAGCCGGAGGCTGGGCAACGCCCCTTGAAGTCATCATGGGAGTAGTGCCCTCTGTAGTCATCATGGGAGCAACGCCCCCTGTAGTAGTGGCTACAGCGCCCTCTGTTGCTGTAGAGGTGTCAGCTGTAGTACTCACAATGGCAGCACCCTCCGTGGTTGATGGGAGAACAGCACCTTCTGTCTGTGCTAGGAGAACAGCACCCTCTGTCTGTGCTGGGAGAACAGCACCTTCTGTCTGTGCTAGGAGAACAGCACCCTCTGTCTGTGCTGGGAGAACAGCACCCTCTGTCTGTGCTGGGAGAACAGCACCCTCTATCTGTGCTGGGAGAACAGCACCCTCTGTCTGTGCTGGGAGAACAGCACCCTCTGTCTGTGCTGGGAGACCAGCACCCTCTGTCTGTGCTGGGAGAACAGCACCCTCTGTCTGTGCTGGGAGAACAACACCCTCTGTAGTAGCAGTGCCCTCTATTGCTGCAAAGGAGTCGGCACACTCTGAAATATTAGAACACTATGTGACAAACACCCTGGGCTCATCTCTCAAAGTTCAAATGAGAGTCAATATTTGTGTGAGACCTGGGTTTGGTATCAGACATGAACTGTTTGTGATAATATCTTCAACTATGGAAAATGCCTTCATTTTGTAATGATGGTCCGGATTATCAACAGCAGCATTAATCAGTTTATGCATCTGCTGGCAAATGAGAGTGGTCTCAGATCTGGGTTCCATAACGACCCCTGTGGTCGAGGAGAGATCTGTCTATTCCTTAGTAAAACAGGTTGCTGCCCCCTCTGGCGGCGCCGTGTTTCCGGAGCTGGAACGGACAAGAGTTCTTCTGGGTCCAAATCGTCCTCGGACACACTCCACAGCGAAATGGCTCGCGCAGGAGTGAAGGGAGTAAACTGGTCGGAGCGGCCGTGTCAGCTGTAGTACTCACAATGGTAGCACCCTCCGTGGTTGATGGGAGAACAGCACCTTCTGTCTGTGCTAGGAGAACAGCACCCTCTGTCTGTGCTGGGAGAACAGCACCTTCTGTCTGTGCTAGGAGAACAGCACCCTCTGTCTGTGCTGGGAGAACAGCACCCTCTGTCTGTGCTGGGAGAACAGCACCCTCTATCTGTGCTGGGAGAACAGCACCCTCTGTCTGTGCTGGGAGAACCGCACCCTCTGTCTGTGCTGGGAGACCAGCACCCTCTGTCTGTGCTGGGAGAACAGCACCCTCTGTCTGTGCTGGGAGAACAACACCCTCTGTAGTAGCAGTGCCCTCTATTGCTGCAAAGGAGTCGGCACACTCTGAAATATTAGAACACTCTGTGACAAACACCCTGGGCTCATCTCTCAAAGTCCTAATGAGAGTCAATATTTGTGTGAGACCTGGGTTTTGTATCAGACATGAACTGTTTGTGATAATATCTTCAACTATGGAAAATGCCTTCATTTTGTAATGATGGTCCGGATTATCAACAGCAGCATTAATCAGTTTATGCATCTGCTGGCAAATGAGAGTGGTCTCAGATCTGGGTTCCATAACGACCCCTGTGGTCGAGGAGAGATCTGTCTATTCCTTAGTAAAACCACAGATAATATATACACTAGATAAGACATCCCCGCTGTTGGCCAATGGAGACCTACATCGTCAGACGGCGGCCATCTTGCCACAGACAGAACGCCCACTCTTAACATGAATGTGAATGGGGCATTTACTATTAAAATAACCATAACTTGCTTAATTTTCAACCGATTTTAAAACGGTTTGGTTTGTTATAAATGTGAGAGATGTTGTTATAATATGGTATACTTAAGATGGACGTTCACATGAAAATAACGTTATATAGACACTGTATTGCACTAGCAATATACACAATAAGATTATATTTACATCTATTTATAAATACATGTTTATTTCCAGCGAAATTAACTGACATATGTTACAATGCTAATAAATATTTAATACTATTTCATCATAAATAGCATTATTATTAGTGGTATGAAAATAATTTATGCCAATTTTTTCCCTACACATGCAAATATTATGTAATATTAAATACATTATTACACAAACCTTGGTCAATATGTGTAGTTTATTTTTTTTAGATACATGAAAAGATTTAATAATCGGGAGATATAAATAAACAAACAAACAAACAGAAATAAACATCTGATAGTGTGACAAGACTCTCAGTCCCTCGGTGCAACAGTAACTATTTAAACATTAAAACACTGAAACATATAATAATAAACATAAGCATAAAATAGTAAAACTGTAACACTGTCCTGAGTTTTTGCATAGTGGTAAATGAGTATGAAAATTTACACCAACTCTAAAACTAAAACACTAAACATTTAATGAACATAATACTGTCCTGAGTTTTTGCATACTAGTATAAAAAGTATAAAAGTATAAAAGTACAGTATAACTATAAAATAAACTAAAGGTTCTAGCATTGACATCTCATTATTTGACCATCATTTCAGTTTTTGAATATTATATGCTGAATGTTAGCACTACAGGTAATAGGTCAAATATAGTATAAGTCAACCTCTACCTGAAATGTACACAAGTGTGTTTTCCACAAGACCATCGAAGCGGCTGGGAAGGTAGCTGTGGTCATGTATAAGAGCAGGAATGTCAGCAAACGGTGATGGAAGATCTTCTTCTTCTACAGAGGACATGTCTACAGCTGACAGGTTTGTTGATGTGTCAATGTGGTAGAACTGGTCAGCAGAGGACATTGGTTCAACTGGTAGGGACTCTGTCTCATCCTGTGCGGTCACATTGCCTTTTATGCTTGGTTTAACACCACACCGGGCCATCAGCTTTCTGAAAATGTTCTTGAACTGGCTGGCACTAGGGTTGTTATTCCATCCACCTTAAAATAGACACAAGATATATAACAGTATATTACATATTCACCGATTTTTCAAACAAATAAACAAACCAAATGTATTTTCCTAAAAAAAAAAAGAAAACATGGATCAACAAATTGAAAACAATACAGTTGCTGACAGTTCCGGTCACTTAGTGTTGTGTTAAAAAATAATTATGAATTGTACCAGATGCTCTGATGGAGTTAAAGAGAAGCTCCAAGTGGTCCTGGCTGAACCTGTAGGTCAGGATATATCGCTGCTCATCAAGCAGCACAGGAACCATTGACATCAATGTGTCAATATTGATGATAAATCCCAGGATAGAGAGGAATCTTAATCAAATAAAGCAAATATTGTATAATTACAAAGAGGTCCCAAGAAAGAATGAGTTTAGGATCTTAACATTTACTTTTTTTAGGGGTGGCGGTGACTAAACACAAGAGCAGGAACAGAGACATATTTTAATACAGCAAATATATTGTAGCAAAACACCCTGATAAGATAAGAAGTACCATCACCAGAAAAGAGCATCTTATGAACGTGATGCAGACAGAAAAGAGCATATTATGAACTCCATGCAGAGAGGTGAGAACAACTGAGGAGATAGCATTAGAGCACTTAAAACAACAACAAGGTCAACCAAAGTGCTGTAAATATATATTATGTCATTATTATGTAAATATATATTATGTATAATATTATGTCAATAATATTATCTCACATTTTTTGTGTGTAGCGTGACGTGTAATGTGCACTGATCCAAAATATAACTATGATTATTCTAATTAAAGTAATAATACTGTCACAGAGTCTTACAGGTGAAATGTGATCCCAAGGTTTCTTGTTTTGATGTTACGTCTATTGGAGCATCCATAGGCTGCACAAAAGTCAGGCATCTTGTCAAAGAGTATTTCTGTAAAACACAAAGCAGTAATTAGTTTTGAACATACCAAACAAACCGCTTGGAAATCATGTGCAGCTTTAGTTCAGTTAAAAACAAAGAGCTCCTAGTGATCTAAGAATGCTGGGGAAATGTTTGGAATACTAGCTAGCCCTTAATCAAAGGCTCTTGTTAATAGTCTGCTAATAAATACAGTCATGATCAAGACAGTCATTTAGACAAAAGATTAGTTTGTTTTAAAATAGTTATTGGTGTAATAAAAACAGAATTTAAATTCTAGATTCTCGATGAGTGTGACACCCAAAACACGAATAAAACCTTTTAAAAAAGACGAAACTGCTGTCTGATTACCAAAGAAATCATAGCCACGTTAATAACGTTTTTAAAAACATAAACCGTTTGTAAATCCGTCAAGATTACAGCGAGTTAAGTGTATTTTTGTTTGTATAAATCCCTCACCTCCATACGGTTTCCACAGCTGCAGCTAATGTTGCTGTCTGTGGCAAGATGGCTGCCGCTTGACGACGCCGCTGACTCCTCCTCAGCTTATCTAGTGTATATATCTATGAGTAAAACAGGTTGCTGCCCCCTCTGGCGGCGCCGTGTTTCCGGAGCTGGAACGGACAAGAGTTCTTCTGGGTCCGAATTGTCCTCGGACACACTCCACAGCGAAATGGCTCGCGCAGGAGTGAAGGGAGTAAACTGGTCGGAGCGGCCGTCTCCGCGTCTCCTCCTCGCTCGCTCCGCGACCAGCAGCGGAGACGGGAACTCTTCTAGCCCGGGTTCAGTCCAGGAAGCAGAGTTATAGTATTACACACCTCTCTTCTGGCTCTCTGTTACCCACCCAAACCCCCATCGAAACAGTGCCAGCTCACCCCACTCAGCAACAAAAATGGTTATATCATGTCATCTGGACATGTTTCTTTAAGTGAAGAAACGTTTTGTCCCCCATCCAGACGACTTTGTCAGTCTGCGGCCTGCCAACAAGATCTGTCCCATAATTAGCCTTCATTGCTGTGTTTCAAGCCATCCTTATGTTGGAATCTCAGAAGTAGGCTTTTAACGCGTGCAAACAGAGCACACCCATCCAAAACCATCAATCATCATTAACAGCAATCAATGTTGCTGTTGCCAATCAATCTTCACTTAAAGAAATAGGTTCAGATGGCATGATTTAACCATTTTTTTTATCTACCTGGATGATTGAGCTTACAAACCTGTAGCCACTCTTCCTGAGTCTGGTTCTGCAGGAGGTTTGTTCCTGTTGAAAGGGAGTGTTTTCTTTCCACTGTTGCCTTTGTGCTTGCTTAGGATGGCAGTCTGCAACAAAGTGGAGATTCAATGCAATTAGAGTTGCACTCGGGTCCAAATAAACAGAACCGATCTGGCCCCAGCCCGTAGCCATCATCTCTGAACCCCACCCCGATCCGACAAATTAACAGTAATTACAGGTCCGAAAATGGAAAAAACCCTGACATTTTTTATTAAATCCTATGTATGTAACTTATTTTTTTAAACATATTTCTTCACTCTGCTACTATCTCCTGATAGATTGATGTTTGACAGGTAATCTCTGAAAAAAACTATAGTCCTCTGGCGTCTCCCGGTGGTAATAAAAGCATTTATAAAAAACAAAGCGCCCCGCGGTTAACCAGCCAATAAAAACAGAGCTTCTAACTTCTCACGCTCCTAATGCACGCCCCCCCCCCCCCCCTGCCAGCCCGCAGCGGCCGTAGCACGTTCTCATTCAAAGAATTGCAAAGGGATGCAAAACTGTTTTGTATGTGACACAAATGTATTAAATTCCCCTTCTTCATCCCTGAGCTGGACTTTTCTTTTGTTTTTTTGCCAAAAGTCAAGTGATCGCTTCTTCCTTCACTGACAGAAATGAGGAAATTGATTTGTCACGAGCAAATTAAAATCATGTCCAACTTGGCTGCAAGAGGCTCTGGAGATTTCAGGGTGTTTTTGTTTTGCTGGACCAGCGCTCCATGGTTTTATTTTATTTCTTAGAACGTTTTATTAACATATAAACACAGAAAATCGCAGCGGCTCCGAGAAGACATGCAGCGGAGGCGGAGCTGATCTCAAGTTCAGCAGACCACGGGGGAACAGAGCCATATATGGCTCTGAGGGAGAGGGAGCAGAATGCTTTTCCCTGATGAAAAATGTTCTAAGTGCCAGCGTATTCCAGAAACTGCAGAATGCAGCTTTAAGCTTTGACTGCTTATACTTTGTACCACCAACTATCATTAATGGTTGGCGGATGTGCACGGCTGAGGGGACAGAAGATCAGAGCTGAAAAGCCGTCAAAGCGCATTAAATGATTCCTCTGCTTCTGCCTGCATTGGACCCTGCTCTGACATGTCAGATATTTTGTGATCTCACCTGTTTGGGTCTCGGCTGCATGCGTCTGCTGATTGCAGCAGCTAAGTGAACGTCCATTTGGACTGATGGATCGCTGCAGTAGTCCATCTGAAGCTTAACTGAACTTTTTACCTCTTTCAACCAGCCAGTCAGTACACGATCAAATGGCCACATGTGGCAGGTGCAGTACGGCAAGCTATGTTTGCATATACAGTACAGTATTGGATAGTCGTCCACACGCGTTCCTGATACAATAAAAAAAGCCAGACACCAACCCGGCCCATACATAAAGCATATTATTATGGCCTGGCCCGGTCCGAATATGGGTCGGGCGGGGCCGAGCTCCAGGTTTCGGGTTAGAAATGACAGCTATAAATGCAATCTGCTGGCTTCCTTAGATAACTTTTACTAACTGGCTTTTATAATGAAGGTGAATGTTTTTGTACAGTGCCCTGAGATAACTTCTCTTGTGACTTGGCAATATAAACTGAACTGAATTGAACTACAGGGGAGTTGAGTTGATGAACCACATGATGAAGATCTGGGAGAGAGTTGTGGAAGCAATACTGTACTTCGACAAGAAGTGACTGTGAGCTGTGGGCTGAGTTGTTCGGTGGTCAGTGAATTAATCAGGGAGGGCATCTGGTATAAATCAATTACCAAATCTTTGATTTCTCTCCCTGTGGCGACCCCTAAAGAAGGTAACACCCAAAACAAAAAAATGTGGTTTTATGCCAAAAAACAGCACCACAGATGCCATTTTTGCTTTGATGAGGCTAATGAAGTAAAGAGAGGATCAGAAAGAACTTCATTATATCTATGGATGTAGAACGTGGAGAAGACGCCCAACATGCCCCTCTGACCATCAACAGCACCGCAGTGGAGAGAGTGGACAGCACCAAGTTCTTGGGTGTCAGGGAGTGGTCCGGTGAAGTGAGCAAAACCCAGAGTGCAGGCAGAACAGGACTCAGAAGCGGAGGGATTAAAATAATGAATACTTTAATAAAGAAATCAAAATACTAACAGGGCAGCTACTTACAGACATGAAGGCTTCATCAGACAGAAGGGAAAACTCAAACAATGACCCGACAAAGATTAGGACAAGGAAGCTCACTGATATACAGACAAATAGTCATTAACCCAAACACAAAACACCTGGACCAGACTGGGGAGAAACAAAAGGTGTAGGGATGGTTAGAGGCCAACAGAGGGAGACATGACACAGAAAACAGACATCCCTACACTGGGAGTGCACGTCTCAAAGGACCTGTCCTGGAGCAGGAACACTGCATCACTGGCCAAGAAGGCTCACCAGCGTCTCTACTTTCTCCGCAAGCTGAAAAGGGCTGGAGCTTCAACCCCCATCATGTGCACCTTCTACAGAGGTGCCATAGAAAGTGTCCTGACCAGCTGCATCACTGTGTGGTTTGGTGCATGTACTGCATCCTGCCGCAAGAGCCTCCAGCGCATCGTGAGAGCAGCTGAGAAGATCGTCGGCACCTCCTTGCCCTCACTGCAGGACTTACACAGCAAACGCCTCACTCGGAAAGCCCTCTGCATGGCAGGTGATCCCACACACCCACTACACAGCCGCTTTAGACTGCTGCCATCAGGGAGGAGACTGAGGAGTCTCCAGGCTCGTACCAGCAGACTGAGAGACAGCTCTGTTCATCAGGCAGTCAGGATGCTAAACACTCTGCCTGCTCTGCCTCCCCTGCCACTTGTACTGCCTTAACACAAAAAACTTTCACAAACTACCACACAACACAAAGATTTTTAAAACTGGACTCTGTGTCATCAAAACGGGTTATTCACTTAACACACGGTCATGTGCTCATTCAGTTTGCACTACTTCTCATATTTGCACAAATGTTGTATTACATTAGTGTCTATAGTCATACTACTGTTTACATTCACTGTTTACATTTATTACTACTGTTTACATTTACATTTATTACTACTGTTTACATTTATTACTACTGTTTACATTTATTACTACTGTTTACATTTTCATTTACACTACTTTTTTCATTCATTCATTCATTCAACCTTTATTTATACAGGCTATCCTCATTGAGCCACGGGGACTCATTTACAAGAGGGACCTGTTTCACTCACACCCAGGGTCAATTTAGAGTTACCAATCAGCCTAACATGCATGTTTTTGGACTGTGGGAGGAAACCGAAGCACCTGGAGAAAACCCACGCATGCACGGAGAGAACATGCAAACTCCACCCAGAAAGGCCCCCGGACCGGGATTTGAACCTTGGACCTTCTCGCTGAGAGGCAGCAGCTCTACCAGTTGCGCCAACATGCTGCCCAGAGGGCTGGAGCTTCAACTCCCATCATGTACTGTTTACATTTACTGTTTACATTTATTACTACTGTTTACATTTATTACTACTGTTTACCGGTACATTTATTACTACTGTTTACATTTACACTACTTTTTATATCCACACTACTGCTGATAGATAGATTCTTTTTACTAGCCTTATTGCATAATGCCACTCTACCTCTATACCAATATCAACTACCTCATACATATACTGTGTACATAAACTTCATATGCTGCTTTGTCACTCTACTACAAATGTCAATGTCAGAACCTTCAGTTTATTTTATAGATATACTTTTTATACTTTTATACTACTATGCAAAAACTCAAGACAGTATTACACTTTTATTATTTCATTTTATGCTGGTGAAGATTCTCAGTCATCCAGGACATGATAAATCAAAAAGGCGTTCAATTCAAGATCAACTGGACTTTATTAATAAAGTCCAGTTGATCTTGAATTGAACGCCTTTTTGATATTTCATTTTATGCTTATGTTTATTAAATGTTTTAGTGTTTAAATGGTTACTGTTGCACCAAGGGACTGAGAGAAATGCAATTTCAATTCTGTGTATGTCCTGTACATATTGCAGTTTTGACAATAAAGTTGACTTTGACTTTGAAAAAGCATCTGACAGGGTGTAGAGGGAGGAACCATGGTGTTGTATGAGGACAGCAGGGCAGTGGAGAGGTGTGCAAAAGAAGCGACAGATATCTTCAAGGTGGAGGTGGGATTTTTTTTTTCATTCAACCTTTATTTATATAGACCAGCCTCGTTTTTGCATCAAGGATCGGCTGTGAGCCTTGTTTGCTCTGGCGATTGATTGACTAACAGATGACATCAGCAGGAATCCACGTGGACAATGATGTTTGCAGATGACATTGTGATCTGTGGTGAGAACAAGTGGAAGAGAACTTGGAGAGGTGGAGGTATGCACTTGAAAGAAGAGGAATGAAAGTCAGCCATAGTAAGACAGAGTACATGTGTGTGAATGAGAGGGAGGCCAGTGGAACAGTGAGACTACAAGGAGCAGAGGTCACAAAGGTGCAGGACTTCAAGTACTTGGGGTCCACTGTCCAGGAAAATGGGGAGTGTGGTAAAGAGGTGAAGAAGACAGTCCAGGCAGGATGGAGTGGATGGAGAAAAGTTTTGAGGAGTTGCTTGTGAAAAAGGGTGTAAGCAAAGGTCAAAGGAAAAGTTTACAAAACAGTTGTGAGACCAACTATGTTGTACCAGGGGTCTGCAACCTGCAGCTCTGGAGCCACATGCAGCTCTTTGGTCCCCCCGCAGCGACTCTTTCAAGTTTTGACCAAAATTAACAAAATTGAATTTTATTGGTTGTTATACAAAAAACAAATATGTACTAGTTTTGGCTGTTTTCCTATCATTTCTTTTGCAAATATTCACTTTAAATTTTGGCTTTATTTCTATACTTAAATTTTTTTTTTTACACAATTTAAAAAAAAAATCACATAGCACAGTTCTTTTTTAAATTTTTTATTAAAAAAAATACATTTTACCCCTCTTTACAAGAATCAGCTGGTCTTTTAATTTGTCTTAATTTGTAAAAAATTATCAGTAAATATTAAAAATCCTTAAATATTTTTAACTATAATGTCACCATTACTGGCCAGAAATGTCTCCTCCAACCAACCTAAAGTGGCCCAAGGGCCACCAGTTGATAATCACAGTTTTAGCAGCTTGTTGCAGCTCTGAACACATTAAATTCAGTGAATGAAGATGTAAAAATGTTCTTTTGATTATGAAGGTTGCAAACCCCTGGTCTGGAGACAGTGGCAATGACACAAAGTGGAAGAAGAAGAAGCTGCATCAGTGCCTTTCAGAATGTATTCATTTTGTTGGTAGTTTTGTTTTTTCTATTCTTCCCAGTCTATCAAAGCAGATTTGTTTCCAACTTATGTCAAACAATGATGGGCAACAGAAGCATCTCTCACTTCCTTCTTTAAGAGTCTTGCTGCTAAATCACTTTGACAGTCTCTCATTGTGTGAGTGTGTGTGTGTGTGTGTGTGTGTGTGGGGGGG
>JBBPBX010000407.1:107932-117982 GCA_038048925.1 Garcialebias charrua | reverse complement strand
AGTACATACTTCACAAAGTTTTTCAGGTTTTGTCACGTTACCTTTGATTTCCATACCTTTTACAACATTTTGAAGCTTTCTTACATCTTCATAGTTACAATGACCTAGTATTTCGTGCCAGGTTTGCATATCATGACATATTTTACATTGATCACTGCTCATTTCAACAGTTGGCAGATAAAAGAGATTTTCACTTTCATAAAAGTCTAACCTGCTGTTATCTTTTGCGATCATGTGACTGTTTCCTTTCTGGAATGTGATGATTGCACCTCCGTTTGTTGCTCTTGCCACTGAGAAGATGTCGTGGGGATAAGAAGGCATGTAGAGTGCATCCCTCAGCTGCGCTCGATGGTGATGTCCTCTGTTGTCCTGTAGATGGATTATGGCTGTTCCTCTTTTCTGCGCCATTCCTGCACATCTGGTTCCGTCGGCTAATTCCACAGTGTGTGAGTTGGGCTGGAAAGTTTCATCAAAATCTTTAAACTTTCTGATGTCATTCACTATGTGGGAAGTTGCTCCGGCGTCCACCATGATGCCCTTTAAGTTGACGTCTGTTTGATCCTTACTTCGTTTAAGCTCTGCTTTGTAAAGCTGATCTTGTTCTCTTTGTGGATCTTCTGAAACTCGCCTGACTCCATCTTGATTCCCCTTCTTCTTACACAGTGTTTCTTTGTGTGTGTTACTCTTACAGTAGATGCACCACACTCTCTTTAAACATTTTCTGGCTTTGTGCCCTTTAATTCCACACTTGTAACATATTACATCTGCTTCTTCTTCATTTTTCTTGTTAGAAAAATGTCTGTTATGTCTTGTGTAGGTTTTCATTACATTGTCAGAAGACTCTCTTGTTTTCATCTGTTCAGTCTCTTCGTAGACTCTCAGTTTTCTCTTAAAGTCTGTAAATGTAATGTTTTCTTCATCTTGACTAATGTGGACAGCAAGCGGTTTGAAGGATTCTGGTAGTCCATTTAATGCCATGGCCACTAACAGTCCATCACTCATGCTTTCACCAGCATTTCTTAAAGCTGTGATGAGGTTTTCAGCTCTTATAATAAACTCTGTGACACTCTCGGCGTTCGCCATTTTAAGCTTCGTCAACGATGTGTACAGGTTTATTATTCTTGGTTTGCTTTTCCCTGAATAATGTTCTCTCAAAATTTTCAGGGCTTTCCTCCCATCATCATCCGCTTCGTGCCTTATCAGTGAGAGACTTTTATCATCCAGCAGTTTAACTAGCTCCGCATAACAGTCCTCATTTTTCCGTCTGTCTTCAGCTAGCTTTGCTGCGTCATCGGTGTCTGGTTCGACCAGAATAGTTTCTTTCAACTTTAGCGTGTGCAAGTTGGCAAGAAATCTTGTCTCCCATAAATCACAATTCTCTTCACATCCATCAAAAAGAAGTGGAGATATGGATATATTCGCTCCTCTGTTCGCCATAGCTTCGTGGCGTTAGCTTGCTTAGCTTCATGTCCTTAGCTTGCTTGCTAGTTAGCTCGTTAGCTTCGACATGCGCTCATTCGCGCGCAAACTTCTGTCGCGTTACTTTGTCACGTTAAACTTCTTCTTCAAGCTTATTTTTACTCATTTCCATCTTACCTGGGTCCTGAGATGTCTGGGCTCCATAACCTGTTAAGGGATGCGAGTTGTTCGCAGCGCTTCTGGCGTCCCAGGGATGGAAAATAAGCAGGATGCTCGGTTCTTTCTTTAGGCAGAACACGCCATTTTTATTCAACACGAAGACTCATCTCATACACTAACAGAAGAAGAAAAAGGTGGGGAAGTCCCTCACGGAGGAAACCGGAAATAGAATTCCTGCTCAACAATCTAGACTTGGGTTCGTGTCCCACCTGGTTCAAATTATTTTACGTTTGTCTTTTATTGGATAAAAAAAGGAGGAGTTTGTGTTAACCACAGGCATAACACAAACTCCTTTTTATTTTCTCCAATAAAAGACAAACGTAAAATAATTTGAACCAGGTGGGACGCGAACCATAAAACTTAGAGTGGAAGGCGGACGTTCTAACCACTCAGCTACGAAGTAATGCTTTAACAGAGTAACTGAGTTTTCGACAGATCGAGTGCTTTGACTTCTATTGAGGCTTTTTTGTCCACCTCGAGTACCCGTAGTGACGTCATCACGTCGCGGTAACGTCAGTACGTCACATCATGTGATAAAAACCGAGCGCGGGGTAGCTTTTAGCTGGATTTGGATTCCTTTGTGCGAAAGGATGTTAATGGAGCAGGCCCAGTTTTGTCAAAAAGGTAAAACCGTTTATAATTTTATAAATTGCGCTACTCATTGAATCATTCTGTTGATTTTCTTTTCTTTGAACACCGTAGTAGATTGTGACAGCAGGGGGCAGTGTTGCATTGCAGGTCACATATATAACATGGGCGAAACGGCGTCCTCTCTCTCGTTTCACAAACAAAAAGCAGCAAATATTCATCTCTCTAGACCTATTAAAAACCTATAAACACAATCTCTAAAAGTAAATCTAAATTGCACAGCACTGCAGGCGGTGGTACGGTGTGGCTGTGGACCCATTTGTTTTTTAAGTTTCGGTTCAGCGCCTTACTTTCACTTTTAATATTAATAATAACTACAGTAAATACATTTTCTGATTCCATGACATCATAAAATAATGCATTCCTTGAGGGAATGTTTTTTATTTTTTTTATTTTACATCGTTCTCCTATTGTTTTTAGCTCACTTGGCTTTTTATGTTGGAGAACCTCTATAACAATTTACTTCCACTTCCCTGGAAAAGGTGCAGCCTTCCTGGCTGGACCCCTATTCTCAGATAGAGAACTTTACTAATTAGCTTTTGTGTGTATATGCATGTTTTTGTCCAGTGCCCTGAGACAACTTTAGTTGTTAGTTGGTGCTATATAAATAAACTGAATTGAATTGAATCAAATTGAATTGAATTGGACATTTCTGCAGAGTCTCACCTCTCATCTCTGATGGAAAATTTGTTATAGTTTGGCTGCAAAGAGCAAAACCACATTGCATAAGCATTGTAGTATTTATATGTTTTTTTTTTTCATTCAACCTTTATTTAGTCAGGTAAATCTTATTGAGCTTCGAGGGCTCATTTACGAAAGCGACCTGCTATGTGAAGGGGATGTGTCCTCCTTTCATAAAAAAATAATAATAATTTGGTTGGACCCCCCCCCCCCTCCAACATTTACCATGAAATATTAGTTCACCCAACGCTGTTTCTATTTCTTCATGAATGAATCCATTCCACTTGATTAATACCCAGACATGTGACTAGAATTCCGGAATTCTGGAATTTCCGCCATTTTAGTAGTCAGAAAATGTTGAAGAGCTATTTTGTAAGTTCCAACCTTTCAATTTCATATTTTTAACTATGCATTTCTTTTATTACTTATATCAAACATTGTTTTATAATTGCTTGTTTATAATAATAATAATAATAATAATAATAATAATAATGAATTCAATTTATAACGCACTTTTCATTAATGAAAATCTCAAAGTGCCACAAAGTGCAACAGAATTTTTGAATTTGGTGTCTTCATAAGACGTGTTTAATGAAATTTCTTTGAACTTTTTCATTTTGCTTTCCTCTGATAGCCATGTGAATTGATATTTCCCAGCTATGAACCTTATCAAATAATATGTATTGTTTTTGAAACACTGGGACTGTTGAGTTTTAATTATTTTGAATAAAGCAGTTTATCAAGTATCATCCATTTTTTTTATACTTACACATTAAAAATGTTTCAATGACATTTTCAAAACCAACACGTTGGCATTTTCCTCCTGTTCAAGGTTGTCAACTCCAGCTCTGCGGTGGCACTTACTGTTCAACGGTGTGAATGACAATTTTTTAATTAAAGATCTACAGGTATACTGTATTTATAAATTATTAGTAAACAGTCTACATTCAATACAATAAGACGAATGGACAATTTGTCTTTCATTTTTAATTTAAATTACTTGAACACACTATTAAAATACTGTTGATTCTCAAAGCTTTTTACATTTAATTGAAAATTACTTAGCTGATTTCGTAATGTAATATTTTCTGTTCTTAATGACTGCAATTCAAACTGAACCTGACTTTCAGAAACGGGTGTATATTCTGTACAGTGATTTTCACCCTCTTGCTGCTGCTGCTGAACCGTGCACACTGGAACTGTTTACTCCACTTCAGGTTGGACGAAGTTCCTCATTGGTGTAGCCAAAACCTCAGGTTCAGAGACTGCACCGAGTTCTAGGACAGCCTGCGCACACTGGAGATGTTCCTTTGAGCGAACTCTTTCTTTCACTCGTCTGTACCTATAATTAAGATAAACATAAATGTTTATATATGTATACAGATATATATATGTATGTATATATATATATATATATATATATATATATATATATATATATATATATATATATATATATATATATATATATAAATGTTTGCGTCTAGGTAATAAGACAACTTTTCTTCTGAAAAGAAATCACATTACTACAGCAGACATTTTTACAAGTTAAAAATTACATATTTATAAATATTCAAATATCAAAGTAACGATACGTTTTTAATTAATATTACAATTATTAAAAGTGACATTAATTTGTATACCTGTTCATCTTAGACTCCGATCTTTGATGTTCCTTAGCTGCCTTTGTGGGAGTGAGCACCAGTCAACTTCAATGTAGCCCAGTCTGGGTTTGACCTGTCGTACATGTGTGCAGCCGTCCTGAACAACATAAAAAAATTAACAGAAGCAATTATTCAAATGTTGGAAGTTATACCCAAAACATTACTTTTTAATGTAATATTTTCTGAACAGACACATTCCCAATGCTTTATTCACACATGAAAACAAAAGGGAACCAAAATCAAAACAATGACAATGTCGCAGTGTTCAAATATTATCTATTTGAAATATAATGTGTATGTATACATACACAGTGTACGTATATACAGTACATACAGCATTATATACTGTGTACTCTCAGCTCTGCATGTACATACTGTGAACTCTCAGTTACTGCCACATCAAATTTTAGCTCAAAAACTGTCAGTGATATAAACATTTTTGTTTCCAATATATTCAGGTAGCGATAGGAGCCATCTTAAATTGAGTTATCCTAAAGCTTATCAGTTGTAAATGTCCGTCCAGTGATTAGTTTCAGAAAGTTTCATATAAATCTGTCCCTGCTGAAACCCATCTGTTCTCTCTGGCGTTTCATACTGTGTGAGCTGACTTTGTGTACATGTATATATTTTATCCTGTGTTTTCATTTTAATGCTGTTCTTATACATTTTATTATAATTTCACTGCTGTAAATGTCATAGTTTTACCATTAGTGTGTGTTACTGTTTCTGTAATTTTATTGTGATGCACCAGTTGAAACAGTTTGTCGTGTGGGTCCATGAGTTATTTTGCTAACAGACAAACAGACTGACTACAAGTGTTAACGTGTGTGTCAGCCTGATGTCACAGGGTAAATAAAGGTTCAAAATACATTATTAACAAGCAGCTTCCTAACAACAGAGTCGAGGCTAAACACGAGCGAGGCACTTTGTTGTCTGTGTTACTGTTTCTGTAATTTTATTTTGACTTGACTGGCGTGTGGCTCCATGAGTTATTTTGCTAACAGACAAACAGACTGACTACAAGTGTGTGTCAGCCTGATGTCACAGGGTAAATAAAGGTTCAAAATCAAAGTCAAAGTCAACTTTATTGTCAGAACTGCAATATGTACAGGACAAACACAGGACCGAAATTGTGTTTCTCTCAGTCCCACGGTGCAACAGTAACCATCTAAACACTAAACACTAAAACATTTAATAAACATAAGCATAAAATAGTAAAAGTGTAACACTGTCCTGATGTCCTGAGTTTTTTCATAATAGTATAAAAGTATGAAAATTTACACCAACACTGAAACACCAAACACCCCTAAAACACCAAACACCCAATGAACATAAATAAAAATAAATAAAAATACATTATTAACAAGCAGCTTCCTAACAACAGAGAGTCGAGACTAAACACGAGCGAGGCACTTTGTTGTCTGTGTTACGGTGTGGATGTTAGCATGTTAGCATAGCGTTGCTAAGCTAGCGACAGTAACAGAGGAGCTAGCCTGGCCGTCGCCATTCCTACGCAGCTCCGCTCAATTCTCATTTCCCTTCACTGCTGGGTCTGGGACTTGTCCCATAGACAAGGATATCTCCGGTAGATTTTTGACCGGACCAATCAGAGAACAGAAGGCGGAGTTTTGAACGACGTCGACTGACGTCGTCATTCAAAATGGCTGCCGCCACGAAGGAATTTTCAATAAAACAAGGTAAAAAACTATTATTTCTCTGCTGATAAAAAATGTATTTCTTAGCTAACGTTATATCAGAAGTGTTCCTGAGCAATCAGAGAGCAGAAGGCGGAGTTTTGAACGACGTCGACTGACGTCGTCATTCAAAATGGCTGCCGCCACGAAGGAATTTTCAATAAAACAAGGTAAACTATTATTTCTCTGCTGATAAAAAATATATTTCACCGCTGACGTTATATCAGAAGTGTTCCTGAGCTTAACAGTTCCTAAATCAATTCACGAAATGGTCAAATCTGCTGGATTTAAATAGTTTCGGTTTGACATTTTCCAAACAGCCTCGGGTGCGCTACGAAAATAAATGATAAAAAATCGAATTTTATCTCAAATGTTTCATCTAGGCCAACAGTCAGTAAATTAGAGACATATAATTACACACTGGTAGCAGAAAAAATATCCACCGAGTGGTTTCTGAGCTTTTTATCTGAATAGCCTGGACCTCGCCAGGCTAAACTAACAAAACTCCGCCTTCTGTTCTCTGATTGGTCCATTCAAAAATCTAACGGAGAAATCGCTGTCTATGGGAGAGATGCCAGACCCTAGTACAAAGCGAAGTGAAGGACATGGGTCTGGTATCAACCAGGCTACAGAGGAGCTAGATCATGAAAAAAACTGTTCAAACACACACAGTTTTGCTAAGTTAATCACATACAATTTTGGCTTACCTGAAGTGATCGGAGCATATTTTTGATGTTGACGATGGCAAATCCTTGCGGTTAATCTGACACAGCCAGACTCGCCGACGTTCAGTGGTGAGCGCTTCTGTATCTGGTCCTTCATGCTTCCTTATTTTCGGAATTACGTAAAACTTAAGCTTGGCAATTGCTGGCAATTGCTGGCAATTGCTCGATTGGTACAACCAGTCCCAACACGAAATAAATATTGCAATTATTTACAAATAAACAACCGCAAACAAATGCATTGCTCGTAACCTACGCTGCTACTAGTGGTCAGGAGTGGAAGTATCACCAACTAAAATGGCGGACAACCCGGAAATGCCCATTATGTGACGTCATATGGGAACTATGTATTGGAGAATACTCAAACCATTAAAAGTCCACTCCACATTTTCCTTGTAACCTACAACTCACCACCACATGCAAAGTTTCCTCACGGTCACTTGGATTGGCAGGGCGCTCATCTCTTTGGGGTTTTTATATGGACAGGGCACAGGGAGGAGGGGGAGACACCTCTGCGTTGCACATTAGCTTAGCGCTACATTAGTGCCAGCACTTATTGACAGAGGTGGGAATTGGGGGAGGGGGGGATGTGTGAGAGAAGCAAAGCACTATGTCTGTAACATCTTAGCTAGTGAGTCTTTATTGCGCGCTGCTAGTTTAGAGCTATGTTAGTGCTGACAGTTGTCGATCAGGGGGGATGTGTGAGAGAAGTAGAAGTAGTAGAGTGCGCTCTATTCACACAAAGAGAGCTGTTGGTCAGGTTACTTCTTCTTGCTCTCTAAAATAGTTATTGAATCAAGTGTTTACTTACAACAGGTTCTCAAACCCAACACATCATATGTCTGCCACAGAGCAAGCGGCAGACTTATGACGTGTTGGGTTTGAGAACCTGTTGTTATTTATGAAGGTAAACATAGATATTTAACAACCAGAATGCAGAAAATGGCTTCTACTATATTCAAAATTTTATTGGGAGGACCCCCNCCCCCCCCCTACACACACATACACACACACACACCAACCACAACCACACCAGTGTGTCTCCCCCACATGACAAATTATTCTGATGCCAATAATACACTGAGATGACTCTGCTTTGACAACCCCAACTGTAGGACATGTTCTGAGATATCATCCATTCATCCATTGTCTTCACTCGCTTTTTCCTTTTCAGGTCATGGGGGTCACTGGTGCCCATGTCAGCAGTCACTGTGCGAGGGGCGGGGGACACCTGGACAGGTCTCCAGGCCATGGTAAAAATGGTAAATGGAGCTTACTTATATAGCGCTTTCCAGCCCGCTATGAGGGGCCCCAAAGCACTTCACAGTACCAACCATCCACCCATTCATACACACATTCATACACCGGTAGCGGTAGGCTGCCATGCAAGGCACTGCCAGTCCTACCGGGAGCAAGTCGGGGTTAAGTGTCTTGCCCAGGGACATAGCGAGGTATGCAGTGACCAGGGATCGAACCCGGGACCTTCTGGTCCTGAGCCGGCTGCCCTGCCTCTACATCATCTCGGCCATCACAGGGACACCTGGACAGGTCTCCAGTCCATCACAGGGACACATAGAGACATATATATATATACGTACGTACGTACGTACGTACGTACGTACATACATACATACATACATACATACATACATACATACATACATACATACATACATACATACATACAATACAATACAATACAATCAAAAAATATAAATAAAATAAAATGAAAGATGGTAGAAGAAGAGCTAGTGTTACGAAACCGCTTCTCTCCCCAGCTCATTCTTATCTTATCAGTATTTACTGGAGAGTAGGGCCACAACTATAAGTGCGTGATGAAAAGAAAAAGAGAAAAAAGAAACAAAACTGGCACCTGACGGAACACAGTGAGGTGGGGCTTACCTTTTAGATGTCCGATCAGAGTTTCTCCATCAGCTGACATCCTTAAAGGGGCGAGCCTGCACTTTTCTTCATCCGTCAGACGATCTGTTCAATAGTTGTTCTTGCTTTTCTTTTTAGTTTTTCTCTTTTCTTAAAAATGCACCACTGGTGATTTCGTAGGTGGTTGATGTTAGCAGGCGTGTAAACTCCCCAGTGCATTACTTAGCATCTAGCCGGTTCATCCAGGACAAACTTCCTCCCGGCCAAAAACATCCGACGCTCCCCTCTGGGTCGATCCCACCCGAGATGAAGACTCTTTCTCTCCGTCCAGAGCCTACCCGCACCGTAACTTAAAGAGGAACTAAACCCCGGTCTAAAAACGTGTTTACGGTGACCCCTATGGGTTGAACAGAGGGATTGCACCTTAATTTTCTTATTGGTCTAGGATTCTCACTGTGACATATTTTCTCACTCTGACGTCACGGAAGTGGTTCAAGCAGAGCCAATCCCCTGCAGAGATGAGAAGGTCCTGCAGCATTCATACCTTATATGGAAGTGCCACATTTCACTCCTGACAAACGGTTTCTTTTTTCTTTTTTTTCCCATTTTCTTGAGCCTTAGGTTTTGGATGGAATGGGTGGAATAGATAAATACATCTACATGTTTATCCTTTGTTGTTGCTTGGTGTATGTTGTTGGCTAGAGGTTTAATTTGTTTTAGGTTGTTGCTGGTGGAGGCGTGGACAAAAGCCCAACTCTACCTCCTCCCTTCCTTGTCTCTCGACACGCCCATTTTGAGGGTGATTTTGGATCTGCTTAGGGGAAGGAGTTACCATCTCAACCTGGGTTTAGTTCCTCTTTAAATTATTTTCTTCTTTTATACGTCTTCTCTGCCACAGCAGCTCCCAACAGCTACTCCATCAGTCAATCCCTCACAGGTGTGCTACCAGCGCAGCTAAAAACACTTGTCTGGCTGAGCCCCGCCCCCTTCACCAGTGAACCGTCAAAAAGGTGCCAGAAATAAAAATAACAACCAAACAAAAGACGGAAGAAAATGTGCCCACGTAACACTTCCCCCCCCTAAAAAAATAAATTAAAAAATCCATATATATATATATATATA
>JBBPBX010000407.1:84355-107818 GCA_038048925.1 Garcialebias charrua | reverse complement strand
ATATAGTCTTCGTTTGTAAATGATGGCACCATGTAACTTGAAATGCCAATAAAAGTAACGGCACACATCACGGTGCTGAGTCTGTCGTTTTGATACAACATTTGAGGGGGTACACATTGCAGTTCGAGCTGCATTAAAGTTGATATGTAAAGTTAAGAAACTCTTGTCAGATGAATAATAATAGGTGGCTGCCTAATAAAAAATAATAATTTGTTTGTTTTTTATTCATCTTCATATTTTGTTTTCCCACATTAAATGTCACGTGAAATATAAAGGATTAATGTATATTTCTTGTTCAGTTTACCTTTTTTTGTTTTTTGTCCAGACGATGGCAACTTTCCAGAAGCAGTGCACGTGCTCCTGACCTGGCTGGAACGAGGTGAAGTTAACCGCAGGAATGCCAATAACTTCTACTCCATGATCCAGTCGTCGAACAGCCACATTCGCCGGCTGATGAGCGAGAAGAGTCAGCACGAGAAGGAGATGGAAGAGGCCAAAGAAAAGTTCAAGACGGCTCTGGCTGGCATAGTGGTTCAATGTGAGTTTTTACTGACAATGTACAATCTAATGTATTGTGCAATAGCTAAAACTGAATTTTTGTTTTGTTACAACAAGACAAAAATAGTAACACTTCTTGTGCAGGTCAGAAGAAATGAGTCAAATCATTTCTCTGCTTTTTAGTTGTCGTATTTTTATTTTTATTTTTTGTCTAGTGTCTTTCTGTACTGTGCGTTTTATAATTTAGTTGGAAAAAGTCAAAATCCAAGTCAAGACTTGTGTCTCTGGATAATGAAATCTACTCAAAAGTAAGTATGGGATTTTCACAGCCTAATGTATAGAGTGTGTGTGCACATTTATGTGAATGCATCACTGCTGTACCTCACACAAGCCTCCATAGCTTCATTTATTTTACCTATGGAAGGATGGATTAATGGTAAGTTTATTTTTCCATCAGTTGCTTTCAGGGTTATTTATGTTGTAAAATTTAGCCAAAACAAAGTCCGAAAACGGTCTGTTGGCGTTCAGAAAAGAAGCGTTACCGAGGTGGATTACTTAGGGTTTCTTCAGATGAAAACAGTAAGTAGCCCAACACGTTTTCAGCTGGAACAAAATGGAGTCCAAACATGAACAGTAAACTGCATGCTTAGTCGTGTTAAGCTCTTAAAAACCTAAAGGCAAAATGTTGAGTTTCTGCAGCACTTACGGTCGACAGCCTCAGCTCTCCAGCTGCTCGTTTACACCACAGCCCACAGCACTCTGTCTCCACTTACACTTACACATACAATGTAAACATCCGTAAAGACAGTGAGGTGTTCATACATCTCTTACTGGGCAAATAATGCACTTAAAAGATTTAAAAACAATGATTGTTTTTTTTGTAATGGCCAGAGAAGATTTATATCTGCAGTTCTTGTATTAGACATGAATTATTTCAAGCTTATTTCTATTCATGATGTTGCCTTCCTTTTGGGGGATTTTTGGTCCTATTCATTATACAGGGAACTCTCAACTTACGAACGAGATCCGGACCTAAGGACCGTTCGTATGTCAAAAAAAGACGTAAGTTGAAACATATAGTAAAAAAACATATATATAATTATTTTTTTTTATAAATGAATACATGTACAGTACTGTACAGTCACCAAGCACTTAGCCTATCCTAACACAGTTTTTAAAGATGGAGTGAGTTGAATTGTCTCCCTTTCACATAAAGTGAAAGTAGCTCCCTTAATGTGAATGGAGCCTGCTGGGGAGGAGGGAGACAATTCAACTGACTCCTTAACTGTGTTAGGATAGGCTAAGTGCTTGGTGACTGTACAGTACTGTACATTTATCTATTTATCCATCCATCCATCCATCCATTTTCTTCCGCTTATCCGGGGTCGGGTCGCGGGGGTAGCAGCCTAAGTAGGGAGGCCCAGACTTCCCTCTCCCCAGCCACTTGGAGCAGCTCCTCTGGGGGAATCCCAAGGCGTTCCCAGGCCAGCCGAGAAACATAGTCCCTCCAGCGTGTCCTGGGTCTTCCTCTGGGTCTCCTCCCGGTGGGACATGCCCGGAACACCTCACCAGGGAGGCGTCCAGGAGGCATCCTAACCAGATGCCCGAGCCACCTCAACTGGCTCCTCTCGATGTGGAGAAGCAGCGGCTCTACTCCGAGTCCCTCCCGGATGACTGAGCTTCTCACCCTATCTCTAAGGGAGAGTCCAGACACCCTGCGGAGAAAACTCATTTCAGCCGCTTGTATCCGAGATCTCGTTCTTTCGGTCATAACCCAGAGCTCATGACCATAGATGAGGGTGGGAACGTAGATCGATCGGTAAATTGAGAGCTTTGCCTTTTGACTCAGCTCTCTCTTCACCACGACAGACCGGTACAGCACCCGCTTCACTGCGGACGCTGCACCTATCCGCCTATCGATCTCACGCTCCAGTTTTCCCTCATTCGTGAACAAGACCCCGAGATACTTAAACTCCTCCACTTGGGGCAGGACCTCCTCCCTGACCCGGAGAAGGCATGCTACCCTTTTCCGGCTCAAGACCATGGCCTCGGATTTGGAGGAACTGATCCTCATCCCGGCCGCATCACATTCAGCTGCAAACCGCTCCAGCGAAAGCTGTAGATCACGATCTGATGAAGCCAATAGGACCACATCATCTGCAAAAAACAGAGAAGCGATTCTAAGGCCACCAAAACGGATCCTCTCAACACCTTGGCTGCGCCTAGAAATTCTGTCCATAAAAGTTATGAACAGAATCGGTGACAAAGGGCAACCTTGGCGGAGTCCAACTCTCACCGGAAACGAGCCTGACTTACTGCCAGCGATGCGGACCAAGCTCTGACACCGGTCGTACAGGGACCTAACAGCCCATATCAAAGGGCCTGGTACCCCATACTCCCGGAGTACCCCCCACAGAACCCCCCGAGGGACGCGGTCGAATGCCTTCTCCAAGTCCACAAAGCACATGTAAACTGGTTGGGCAAACTCCCACGCACCCTCCAGGACCCTGTTGAGGGTGTAGAGCTGGTCTAGTGTTCCACGACCAGGACGAAAACCACACTGCTCCTCCTGAATCCGAGGTTCGACTATCCGACGGACCCTCCTCTCCAGAACCCCTGAATAGACCTTACCAGGGAGGCTTAAGAGTGTGATCCCTCTATAGTTGGAACACACCCTACGGTCCCCCTTTTTGAATAGGGGAACCACCACCCCAGTCTGCCAATCCAAGGGAACTGCCCCCGATGTCCACGCGATATTGCAGAGTCGCGTAAGCCAACACAACCCCACAACATCCAGAGCCCTAAGGAACTCAGGACGAATCTCATCCACCCCCGGAGCCCTGCCACCACGGAGCTTTTTAACCACCTTGGCGACCTCAGCTATTTATTTTATCTATTTATTAAAAAAATATATATATTTTTTTTAATGTATAAATAGATAAATGTACAGTACTGTACAGTCACCAAGCACTTAGCCTATCCTAACACAGTTAAGGAGTCAGTTGAATTGTCTCCCTCCTCCCCAGCAGGCTCCATTCACATAAAGGGAGCTACTTTCACTTTATGTGAAAGGGAGACAATTCAACTCACTCCATCTTTAAAAACTGTGTTAGGATAGGCTAAGTGCTTGGTGACTGTACAGTACTGTATATGTATTTATTTATATATGGATATATATATACTATTTATATATTTTTTTTTTACAGTACGTTCGTAAGTCCGAGTTGCCGTAGGCCGGGGGTGCCGTAAATCGAGGGTTCCCTGTACAGTAGCTCAGAACTGACCCCCTGTGGGAAGTTTTAAGAGCGCAAAACTTCCCATTATAGAATGTACAGTTCGTGCTTTTTTAAATCCAGGTAGGTCTTTCGGTGACAGAATTGTTCACTTTATAGAATGCAAATCAAGTGGATTTAAATATTTGTGTTCAAAAGACTGGGGATTTTTTATCTATTTATTTATTTTGTTAGAATCACTCTCCCAACCATAGTTAAAGCTGCAGTATGTAACTTTTCTAAAAATATATTTTTAACATATTTCTTCACTCTGTCACTATCTCCTGACAGACTGATGTTAGACAGGTAATCTCTGAAAAAATCTATAGTCCTCTGGCTTCTCCCGGTGGTACTACAAGCATTTCTAAAAACCCACAGTGACCCGCCGTTAACCAGCCAATAAAAACAGAGTTTTTAACCAGCCAATAAAAACAAAGTTTGGTTCATGAACGAGCTTCTCACGCCCATCCCTCGCCCATCCCAACCCCGCCTGGCCAGTCTTTTATATCTAATGACAGGCCATGCTGTGGAGGAGGAGCTAAGGAGGGTGAGTTGCAGGTTAGCCCAGAGCCCTAGAGAGAGAGAGTTGCGACACTCTTTGAACTCGCCGACAGGCGGTCACGTGGTTCATACAGCTCTCAATCGTTCCAAACTACGGCTATGGAAACCTTGTGGATCTGCGCCCTCTGGCGGCGACGGAGCGCTACTGCAGGCAGCGTCAGACTGTAACCATGGTAACATCAGGTCCAGACCAGAGCCATATAAAGTGAGAGTTGCGACACTTCCATAGAGTTCCATTGTAAGAATGGAATGCGGAAGTCACGTGGGTCATGGAGGGGGCGATTTGTTCCATGGCTCTGGTTACAGTCTGAAGCTGCCTGCAGTAGCGCTCCGTCGCCGCCAGAGGGCGCAGCTCCACAAGGTTTCCATAGCCGTAGTTTGGAACGATTGACCGCCTGTTGCCGAGATCAAAGCGTGTCGGAACTCTCTATATATATGGCTCTGGTCCAGACCAGAGCCATGGAACGAATCGCCCCCTCCATGACCCACGTGACTTCCGCATTCCATTCTTACAATGGGACTCTATGGAAGTGTCGGAACTCTCTCTCTCTAGGGCTCTGGGTCAGCCGAGAGCAAGGGGGAGGGACCAGAAAGGTGTCTCTGTTCAAAATTGTTCTGTCCAGTCTTTTCCAGAAACTACATACAGCAGCTTTAACAAGCCTCAATATAAAAAAAAAATTGTCTGAGCTACTTTCTGCTCTGAGTTGTAGGTTTCTTGTGCTGCCTTGTTAATTTCTGCACTGTTGAAAGCAAGAACAGAACAAATGTATTTTCTTTTTCTTTGTTTTAGTAGTCCCTCGCTACTTGGCGGTTCGTTTTCCGCAAACTCGTTGTTTTTTCAAAACAAGATTGGACATGACACACAATTGGCTGATTGATAAATGAGCCGCATGACCGGCATGGACTTTTTATTTAAAAATAAATTATTTTAAATTATTTAGCACCTGTGTGCAGCCCAAGCTGCTGGAGAAGCCTCTTCGTGAAGTGGACGTGGCCGAGAGCGCTGGCAGGTGGCAGAGTGCTGAAATCATGACATGCCGTGCTCTTTTAGTGCGTTTAGAGTTTAGAAACATTGTGTAGAATATTGCATTTACGCTAAAATACTGTAAACTACTGCTTACTACTATTCCTACTTTGCAGTTTTTCACTTATTGCGGGGCTTCAGGGTACGTACAGTATGCCCCATGATAAACGAGGGACTACTGTATATACAAATATCTATATATTTACATTTTTGTTGTTGCCTTTAAGCTCGCTGTCCTGGTTGTGTTTTTGTAGCTTATGTCTCTTTTTGCCTTCATCAATAATAATATTAAATTATGGAATACGTATTGGGGAAATGAGCTGTTTGATGCTGGAGCTGTTACTCAGCAGCCGGCAAATACTTCGATATCTAACTGGTAGTCTTATTGACCCTTTTGTTTACTAGAAAACAATGTATATACGTACATAAACTTCCACAACAAGGTAGCTGCAGCTCAGACAAATGCATGAGAGTTGTAGGTTTCCTGTCCTGCCTTGTTCTAATCAGATACTTGGACCAAAAGGAGCTCACTCAGCTGAGTCCAAGCTTAAGTCTCTGGTAACTGACTTTATAGTTACATCAGCTCTGAAGGTTTTAGCAGCAATGCTTGAAGCATGCTTTTGTCCTCTTAAGGGGAAAGAGTTGTCTGCACAGGGATAAGCAATCAGGAACACTGTATTACTGCAGTAAGGAAACGTCCTTGGGTAAGGTTCTTAAGAGCCCACTTCTGCAGTGGTCTGCAGTGGAGCTGCACAGCGGTCAACATCAGCAGACTTGGACTCGGGGGAAGTTATTTTTGTCAACTGGCAGCTGCTGAGCAAATTTAATGCAGCCATTTTGTGAAAAGGAGTGCCCAACTTTCCTTAAATGCAAATTCTAACTGTTGATATAGCAGTTTATTGAATAAGTATTGAAAACAGCTGTCACTCAGTTTTGTATCCTCTTTTTTTTTCATTTGTCCATTAGCTCTATGTCAGTGTCAGGTTTTTCTTTTTTTAAAGCTCATTTTAAATAATAGAAGGTTGACTGAAAGGATGTACAGTAAAATAAGGTTAACTTAATTAAAACACAGTAAAACAATAAATGAACTCAAACAAAATATGTGCCACACAGATTAATGGCAGTGTAAGTTAAAAGTCGTGAACGCAACATTTTAAATTAACATGTTGAACTTTGCAATAGGCTGCACGGTGGATCAGTTGGTAGAGCTGTTGCATCTGTCAGAAGATCGCCAGATCAAACCCTCCGGTGGAGTTTGCATGCTCTTTCCATGCATGGGTGGGTTTTCTCCTGGTATGATAGGCTGATTGGTAACTCTAAATTGTCCCTAGGTGTGTGAATGGTTTGTCTCGTTTGTCTCCATGTGTCCCTGTGATGGACTTGCGACCTGACCAGGGTGTCCCCCGCCTCTCACACAGTGACTACTGGACCCTCGTGACCCAAAAAGGAAGAAGCGATTAAAAGATAATGGATTGAACTTTGCTTTAATAGCAAAGCCACTGAGACGAGGTGAATTGTTAATAGTATCTTTAAACTTTCTAAAGATCGTCAATAAATTGCCAAGTTGTGTAGATTAGTCACTGAAATTTCTTATCTCTTGTTTTTGATTCTGTATCTTCTGACAAAATTTCCTTTCTATGTGTGGTTTTGGAAAATGGTATTTGTGCTTGGTATGCTTCTGTAGAGGTATTAATGTAACATTACTCCCCCATTGGTCCCATTGTAAAAAAAATACTAATATCTAACAGACACAAACGCGAGCTGTATCGACTACCGTACATTTGCAGTTTAGGGTTGGTGAGATATTTTTTTGCTGCGAAAAATCCAGTTTCAGTCAAAGGACCATCAAAGTTTATCTTCAGCAGTTGTTATATTTGAGTCATGGTGGATCAACCAGCAGCGGTGGAGCAGAGCTGTCACTGTAGCTGATTAAAGTCAGCTCGCGTGTGGGTTTAAAAAGCAACTAGACGTTGTGCTGCATGAACTTTACTTAATAAAATCTAAGTTTGCTTAGTACATGTAGGATTTTTTGACACTTAAGTGTGGGAACTATCTCATCGTTCATAAGATGAAGCGTTGGCATCAGCCGGTATGTAAGACTCATACACACACCTAAAACACACACAGTTCGTACCCCTAGTTGACTCCACTTTCTCACTCCTCTGCTCCCTCCCAACCGCCCTCTGTCTTTCTCTGTCTCCGTCTCTGGATGGTCTCTGGTCCGTCCCTGCATCCCGCCACAGTTGAACAGATTGTGTCTGTATTCCAAGCCGCTTCCAAACAAAAGGCATGGGACCATTTCTCCAAAGCTCAGCGCAAGAACCTGGACATGTGGCGCAAACAAGCAGAGGTCGGTGCATTTTGGTTTCATTCTGTTTTCCACTTAAATTCTGGTGAAATAGACATTCTGACATTTTGTTCCATTTGTGTTAGTGTAAAAGTCTTTATTGTTTTTGTTTTTTTAACAGTAGTTTTGTCATTAGTCTTGCATTATGCTGCTAAAAAGATGCTGCGTTATTTTAATTTGAAAGATGATAATAATAAGAGCAAAATAATAGTTTTAAACAAGCAAGGATGCAGAACATTTGACTGGTTGCTGCAGTCAGAAACACAAGTCCAAATGTCTGAACACCCCCCCATCCCCCCATCCCTTCCTTCCCCTCACCTCTCTCCTCCCGTGAAGGAAAACAAGCTGCTGGGTGAGTTTGTTTCCAGCTCTAATGGTTTCCCGGACACAGGTAATTCTGTTCAAGCTCTCTCCTCCTGCATTAGTCATTTTAAAGATTTGAGTGAATCATCAAGGAGGAACATCTTGAGACTTAAAGTGTGTGGATTTTGATATTTCAGCAGCTTTTTGTTGTCGTTTACTGTCTGCTTGCCCGTTCCTTTTTCTGCCAAATGGAGCATTAATTGTCAAGATGATGGTTTGTATGTAATGGAAGGGTCTGGAGTGTGTTGCAGTCCTGGGTCTAATGGAACATTTATGATCATATCTCAGTTGGTAAGTTTGTTTGGAAAAGCAACTGATTCAAGATGTAATTTAGGGGCATGTGTGGACGTGCACATAATAACAGAATCTGAGATGATAAAAGCAGCAATCATCCTGAAAAAAAAAAAAACGATGAAAGGTAGGTGTTGGATAAACATTTGTTGCTCTTATTCTCAGATTTGCAGCATAAATATGAAAATGGTTGACCTCAAATGTTACCCATCCAAACAGCAAATGCAAGGGATTATGCTTACCGTATTTTTCGGACTATAAGACGCACTTAAAATCTTTAAATGTATCAAAACGCGACAGTGAGCCTTATAATCCAGCATGCCTTATGTATTATTCTGGTCGTGCTTACTGGCCTCAAACTGATTTTATGTGGTACAACTGAACAATGTTGAGTTAATGTGAATGAGTTGAATAAATTTTGATTTATCTGACTGTTTTGTTTCGCTTAATGCGCTTTATAATCCGAAAAATACTGTAATGATAGCTTGAGTAAGAGTTTAACGCATGGTTGTTAAGAAAGCAGGAAAATGGATGATGCATGTTGTATGTGTGACACTGATAAAAACTGCTCCATCTCAATAAGATCTTGGCAGTTTTTCAGCAACGTTTCACTGAAGAATCCTTCGTATTTGTTTATATTCTACAACAGTTTTAACACTTGTGTGTTGATAATTTGTGCAGTCGTTGGATCTACACAGCGTAAAGCAGGAAGCACATCATGAGCTTAAATGCAAATGAAAGTGATGTTTGTTGGTGGAATCCTCCCCTTCTAAAAGTGTGTAATAAAAGTAAAATAATTTTAAAACTACAACCTCATTCAGTGCTTGTGTTATTGGTTTTACATCTGATAATTTGGGAATTAGACATTGAATTTGAATGCATTTTGTTTAAATGTCCTAAAAATGAGAAGCTTTCTCAGAAGATGTCTTAAAACAATATTTATGAACAAAAAGCTAATTTGCTTTTCACTTGATCAAAAAAATATGCTAACAGATTAAAATATTTGTTCCTGCTAAAAACTTAAATTATTTTAAAGCCCCTTTATTAAACTGCATTTAAAAATTAAAATAGGCACTGATATTTTAGCTGCAGTGGGCAGGAGTTTTGTTATTGTTATACCTTAAATCGGCTGTGGATGTTGCCATGTGAGGTTTGTGTTGGTGACATACTGGGTACTGGTGATCATGGAAATTTATTTATTTAAATTTTATTCATAAATTTGTTCATTTAAAAAAAATACAATACAAAACAATCCCATAAACAATAACATACAAAATATAAAAAATGAAAGGTAGCAGAAAGAAGAAAAAAATCTTATTATATCTGCCCCTTTTTTCAAACAATAATAATCTTCCAGTAACGGAACAAAATGAATAACTCTTTCTAATTTTCTAACTAGTACAATACGCTACTTCATACATATATTTTTAGCAATTCAGTTTGGATCATTTTCTTAAAAGTACTGTACATGCAATTAAAACATTTTTTCAAAGGCTTTTCAAATGTGTAAATGTGAAGGCTGTTTATTTTGCTAATGTTTGTGTCTAAAGTTTTCCAAACCCAAATTAACATATTTTTTTATTTCAACATCCAAAAATTAGTTTTGAAAAAATTAACAGTATCAAAAACCACTTTAAAACTTTACCTATTCACAAAATGAACACAAATGTATTTCTACGTCTTCAAATTATTACAGAAAACTTTTTAAAATTCATTCAACCTTTATTTAGAAGAGAGACCTGAATTTTAACAGAGTGATGACAACAATGGAGAACAAAGACAATAATAGACAATCATAAAGGATGCATACTTTTTTTTAACAAGTGAAAATAAATTGGCAATTAAAAGGATGGTTAAAAGGAAAAGTAACAAAAATCAGCTAGGTTGTAAGGCGGTGTAGAATCCTAAAACCAAGAACATGTCTGCATTGGTTTTTCCCCAAAATAAAATTAAACAGAATCATAACAGCAGTAGTCATACCAAGTAACAGGGCATTGCGGGGGGCCCCAAGCACCAGCTTGCGGAATCAGGGCACCCCAGTTTGAGAACCACTGGTCTAAACCAGTCGATCATTAGTGCACATCAATCATATGTTATAGGCAAAATGGCTGCTTACTACTTACAAAACCAGCCAGAGAACAACCTGGCCAAAATGGTTCTAAAGAAAAAGAAGTATATGCTCAATCATCCAGGTAAATAAATCACAAAAACGTTGGCACGTGTCCTCTGGACAGTGACACATTTGAACTTGTTTGTGATTTATTTACCTGGATGATTGAGCGTACTTACTCTTTACCATAGCTTGATTTTCTACACCAGCTACTTTATTCTGCCCTGCGTTATTTATTGCTGTGTGCGCTCAGCCTGTCTGAGCACAAAGCCACCACCTTGGGTTAAATATGAGGAGGTAATAACAGCTGTAAGATGCAACCATACATTCTCTGTGAAGGTCAGAGAACCATAATAATGGGCGATGAGTATGGAAAAGCTACATAAAGCTGCCGACGGTGCCACGTTGTTAACTTAGGTTCACCACAATCGATTATTCCTTTGCAGGCCAAAAAATATAGTCTAGTGCTCCAGATCAAAACTATGACGTAGTTCCATATTCTTTTTTTTTTTTTTATTGTTATACATACACCTCCCTTAGGCTGGAAGCCGCTGGCCAGTGTAAAGAACATTGGTGAGTAAATGTTGTTGTACGGCGCTCATTTATTATCCAGAAGGAACCCAGATTTGCTCTCTCGTCTCGTGTGTTCAGTGTGATTCTTTGGCACGGAGGTGAAATTTGAAGAAGCAGGCAGCAGCGGGAAGTAGAAGCATCTCCAGGGCAGAATCAAACAACAGCTGCCTCCTTCTATCAGTTTCCATGTGCTGTGGGTTTGTGCTCCAATCACACCAGTTGGTTGTGTTTCGTCTTGTGCTGGTGTGTGTTCTGTACCTGTTTGCCATGGGCTTTGGCTGATAACTTCAGCTGACAGATGGTTGTAAGTTTATTTACTCTTGGGTGACTTCAGATACTTTCAGCTTTTCCGAAGCAGGTTTCAGTTTGATTCTCTTTTCATTTTATACGATTTTATGCAGTCTCGTCTTTTATAGTCGTGCTTGTACATATGGTGTCTGGAAACTTCACAGCAGAAAATGTTAGCATCTGTTAAAGCACATAAAACACATTGCGGTGTACTTGAACACAGCCACATGAAACATAACCTGTCTTTAGTCATGCTTTAATGATACCCTGCTGTGGGAAAAGTACTATATTTTTAGGCCTATAAGTCACAGTTTTTTGCATAATTTGCATGCCCTGCGATTTATATGCTGAAGCAACGTATTTATGGATTTTTCCCCCCATATTTATAAGCCAATTTTTGGCTGACTGTTTTCATTCATTCTGACTGACACAATTGAACACTACAATTTTCAGCCACTAGATGGCACTAGATGGCAGGTAAAAGTGGATATTAATGGCCCAGTCGGCTTGCCATAGCCTGCCACAGTCATCTGCCTGGAGCAACTGAATCAGCTTCATTTTGCTGTGCCGCCCCAGTGAAATGCATTTATTAAGTAAAAGTTCAACTGAGACACACCTTTACTATAAAGTTGAGCTAACAAATAATTGTTTTAGGTGGTTATCTTGTTAAATTTCCAAGAAATGGACCGAGTTGCCGTCTGCGCTTTTATGTTTCTGCGTATCAGCTTTTGAAAATGGAGCTGATTTTACCGTCAAGGTGCATTTATTAAGGAAAAGTTGCACTGAGACTTGCATTTACTATAATTTCAACAAACAAACAAATGCGCAGAGGCTTGTCTCTCTGCACATGCCCGCTTTCTCAAATCGGCTTTTGTAATTCAACTGATTTGACCGTCAAAGTGCATTTATTAAGCACAAGTTCAACTGAGGGACACCTTTACTATATGTAAAGTTGAGCTAACAAATAATTGTTTTTAGGTGGTTATCTTGTTAAATTTCCAAGAAATGGACCGATTTGCCATCTGCGCTTTTATGTTTCCGCGTATTGGCTTTTGAAAATGGAGCTGATTTTACCATCAAGGGGCATTTATTAAGGAAAAGTTACACTGAGAGACGTATTTACTATAATTTTGAGCAAACAAACGATTGTTTTTAAGTGTTAATCTTGTTTAATTCTTGTTAAAGTCCTCCCATGCACACTCCCATGTCTGCCATTTGGCAGCCAATCAATCTTTGGCACAACACCGGCCCACATTTCCAGGTTGTCACTGCTGACGTGTAACAAACGCAACACGTCAGCAGTGACGCATAATACATGTGACATATACGTCTAAGCGACATATTTATGGATTTTTCCACTTTATTAGACATATTTGGACTGATACGACTTATAGGGCGGTGCGACGTATACGGAGTAAAATACGGTAACTCTTACCTTTAAAAAAAAAGTTATAAATCATTATTCTCTTTCATGAAATAGCTTCTGGTTTTTTATTTTTTATGTTTTTATTTCTTCTTTCGGCTTCTCCTTTTGTCAGGGGTCGCCACGGCAAACTAGTCGCACGAAGACTTGGCAATTGTTTTTACGTCGGATGCCCTTCCTGACACAACCACAGACCACCGAGCTACCACAGCCCTGTGGAGCAGAGAGCTGATATCTAGGGTTCCCGGGGGAGAAGATGGTGTGGGTTAAGGGCCTTGCTCAAGGGCCCAGAGTGGGGCAGAAGAGAGTGGAGACAGGTGTGACTGCTTCACTTATCCCACCCATATCTTTGATGTTGTTTGTAACGGGGCTTGAACAGGTGATCTTACAATCACAAGCTCACCTTCTTAACCTCTGCGCCACCACTCCCGATGAAATAGCTTCTGGTAATTTACCCCAAAAATTCTAACATCCTGGGCTTGCTTAAGATCATTTAACACTATCTTCATCCTTATGCTGGTGAAGATTCTCAGTCGTCCAGGACATGATAAAATCAAAAAAGGCGTTCAATACAAGATCAACTGGACTTTAATTTGTTACAGAAGACGTTTCGACTTCTATCCAGAGGGCTTTATCAATTCTATGTGAGCAGACTGTGTGCGCGTGGAGTTATGACAGTCTTAGAAGTCACGCGCCAACTAGTGCTTTAACAGATTAACCGAGTTATCGACAGATCGAGTGCTTTGACTTCTATCGAGGCTTTTTTGTCTACCTCGAGTACTCGTAGTGACGTCATCACGTCGCGGTAACGTCAGTACGTCACATCACGTGATTAAAAACCGAGCGCTGGGTAGCTTTTAGCTTTTAGTAAACGCTTCAAAATGGATTCCTTTGTGCGCACGGATGTATGGAGCTGGTCCAGTTTTGTCAAAAAGGTAAAAATGTATTGTGTTTTATTATTATGAAACAGTTTATAATTTTATATAATTTAATCAACTTCTGTCACCACCGTAGATTGTGACAGGAGGGGACGGTGTTGGATTGCAGGCCACATACAACACGGCCGAAACGGCTTCCTCTTGTTTCACAAACAAAACGCAACAAATATTCATCTCTCTAAAAACCTATAAACACATTAATCTCTAAAAGTAAACCTAAATTGCACAGCACTGCAGGCGGTGGTGCGGTGTGGCTGTGGCGTGGCCCCATTTGTTTTTTAAGTTTCGGTTTCAGCGCCGCACGGTACTTTCACTTTTAATATTAATAGTTAATAATTATAATTAAACTAATAGTTTTGTTTTTCCTGTGACTTATCTGCAGTATGATAAATGATAGGAGCATAATAAATGCTCCCAATGTTTTTTTTGTTTTTTTTGGGGGGGTAAATAATGAAGTTTTTATGCATTTTTATATATTTATTTATTTTGCCTCTATGAAATCATTGACTACTCGAGCACTAATCGAGCTTTTTTATGTTAATGTCGAGTTTAAAAATTATGTACTTGTTCAACCCCTAGCATCAACCTATGTAAATTGCAAGCTGAGGTAACACATACATGTAAATTGACAAATCACACCTTAACAGTAGGGGGTTCCCTTGAGGTCTCTGACAGAAGACACACAACTGTATGTAGATTGACAAATCACACCTCCCAACCCAACAACTTTGCTAGTCTAATTCACAGACAAGACACCTCTGCTCCCATCCGGTGTAAAATGTTTGGGAATCAGCCCCAGAACTGAGTTATAAGTCTTGTAAAGTTGAAATCTCAGACCTCCTCCTCTGTTAAGAGAAGGTTTTTCTCTCTTAGCATAAACAGCTTCCTTGGGGGTTGGGTTGTGAGGTGTGATTTGTCAATCTACATACAGTTGTGTGTCTTCTGTCAGAGACCTCAAGGGAACCCCCTACTGTTAAGGTGTGATTTGTCAATTTACATGTACAGTATGTGTTACCTCAGCTTGCAATTTACATAGGTTGGTGCGTGACTCCTAAGACTGTCATAACTCCATGCGCACACAGTCTGCTCACATTGAATTGATAAAGCCCTCTGGATAGAGGTCGAAACGTCTTCTGTAACAAATTAAAGTCCAGTTGATCTTGTATTGAACGCCTTTTTTGATTTCATCTTCATCCTTGTTATCCAAGTTAAGTTGTTGTTTTTTTGTTTTTTTCATGTTGGTGTTTTTGGGCGTAGTTTTTTTTGTTTGTATTTTTGGTAAGAACTCACCCAAACCCAACATTGTTCATTGTGAGCGCTTGTCTTTATCGTTGGCCAATTCTGAATAAATTGGCAGCAGAAATCTCTTCTGTGTTAACATTTGATTGATTTAAATCAGTTTACGCAGGGATTATTCTAATCCTCTGCCAGAACATCAGGCATTAACATTTTTGACCCTGCAGGCCTTAGAAAGCTCACTCATATTTTATTTTGGAAAATTAAATAGCTTTTTTTTGTCATTTGTTTGTGTTGCTCTCAGTAAGAAGCAGCTTTGTAAAACAAAAACAAAGCTTGTTAAAATGTACTTTTTGTAATGAATAACTCAATTTATGTGGAATGTACTTATTTAGAAAACCAATATTTATTTGTACTTAACAGAAAAAAGGCATTTCATCTTTGTTTATCCTCACTATTTCATTCTATGATGATGCTTTTAAAAGTTGTTGATAACTTCTACTTAATGACTGTTGCAACTATTCCAGTTCAGCTTATTAGTTTGTAGCTCTCATGAGTCTTGGCACCTGTGTCTTTTTTGTGCTTTGCAGGAGATCAGAAATATGCACAGCGAGCAGTTGATGGGCATCAGACGAGAGGAAGAGATGGAGATGTCGGATGATGATATGGAGGACGTCCCTGACAGCAAAGACTCTGAAGACTCGGGTATGCATATGCACGCACGTATCCACAGTTCAACACTTTTGTCATCTTCGACAGGACACGCACCAGTCGAGATCTCCAGAGGGTGAACGCGTTGATTGTTAAATACCTTCGGGAGACGGCTGCGCTTGAATAAAATGACATTGATCGTCCCGCCGCCACCCATCTTGACAGCCGTCTCACGACTCTGCATGAGTGAAAGAACATGTTTAAGTTCTTGCCTAAACGCTGGCCGCATTCCCGCTTTATTGAGTTATTGTTGAATTTGATTGCTGAATGCCTTCTAGCTCATTGCTACAGTGAAAAGACGCATAGGAGCGTGACTGCGTGCGCATCTCTCCGCACTCACCAGCTGCCACGTCCGAACGCAGCTCAACAGAAGTGCGATTATCGTGTGTTTTTTCCCCTCCGAGTCCTTTCTGTTTGCTGAAACAACAAAGACTAATGATGTTGCTCATCTCTTATCCTCTACAATAACGCTGAAGTAGTCACCTGGGCAGCATGCAGATGCCACTCGCCACCCAGGGCCGGATCTATAATACGGGCACACCGGGCGGGTGCCCAGGGGCCCGACAGCTCAATGGGGCCCTCTGCTGGCCAGGAGTGAGCAGTTCAGCCTGGCAGAAATTTTTTATTTTTTATTTTATTTTTTTATTGTCGCTAGACGTAGATAAAACAATGCTTTGTCCTCAATTTTCCTTATTATCCAACCCAAATAAAATAAAAAGTTGTTTTTCAAAAACAACTCATAAGTGTCTTTTAGTTTGTTGACATGACGTGTATGATTGGGAGCAGACGGCAATGCACACACTCAGTCCGGTTGGTGGCGGTAATGTGCTTAAAATAAGTTCGCCAACCGCCAATAAACAATAGAAGAAGAAGAAGCTCTGTGACCAATGAGCTGACAGCCCTTTTACACACGTGATTGAAACTACAGAATCCGGCTCATCTCATTGGTCCAGTCTTGGCAGTTTACGGAAGACACGGCACGGCAGCTACGAGGCCGCCAGACGAAGCATTGTTTCCGAGATAAATCCGTCCGAAGGTCCCCCTGCGCGCGCCGGAGCTCAACTGAGAACCAGGCCGGCCATGCTGCTTTGAAGCCCCACCAAGAGGCTCCCTGCCTGGGTAGACGATCCAGAACGGCCCCGGCGCGCGCCGGAGCTCAACTGAGAACCAGGCCGGCCATGCTGCTTTGAAGCCCACCAAGAGGCTCCCTGCCTGGGTAGACGATCCAGAACGGTCCCCGGCGCGCGCCGGAGCTCCGGCGCTCTGGACCACCAGAACCATGCACCAGGGCAGAAACTTCGTGCTGGACATGGGCACAGGAGAAAGCAGGTAAAGATAATGGATGGACGGACGGATAATAAATGTAACAAAACCAGGAGAACCCTTGAAGAAGAAGTGGAGAAGATCACTGAAAGTCTTCACCTGGTTGGCAGGTAAAAATTCAATAATTTCCAGTGTAGTTGTGAACCATGTTTAATTATTGATAGTTATAAACAAAAGTGTACAACTGACACGTACAAATAAGTACATAATTGTGAATTTAAGAGATTGCTAAAAGTGATTTTTTTTGAAGGAATATGAAAAATAACATAAGAATTTATTTGAGTTGTTTAAGATGATGTAATCTTACATTTGGTGATGCAATTAATTTTGTTCTTTGATAAATCATTGTTGTGAGTTTATTTGGGTAAAAAAGGGGCAGAGATTATAAGATTATTCTTCATCTGCTGCCTTTCATTTTATTTTGAATGTATGTTTTTTATTTTTTATTGAGTTGTTGACTTTGTTTTAGTGAAATGAATGAATTTTAATAAATAAAATAAAAATAAATACATTTACTTTACACTATGCAAACATACAACCTTGTCCATCTTTAAAAAAATCACAGTTCATATAGGTAATTAATAAATACATTTCAAAATGTAGTTTACATACTACAATGCTAAATTTATAAATATAAACAATACACGTTTTTCCATTTATTTATCACTACATAACCTAGGCTATGTGTCACTAATGAATTTTTTAACACCTTTTGGCAGGCTAAACAAGTATGGATGAGCTGTATGAGGAATGTGTGACTGCAAACAGCCTGAGGTGAGGTGGTCTCACCTCAGGAGAAAGAAAGGTGGCAGTCCCAGGGAACAGCAGAGAAGTGGATGCAGCTGACCTCCCCAACAGAACACCTGAACTCACACCTGGCCTCAAATGCTCCCCATCATTCATGGTTGAGTTCCATGTGATCCAGGTTTGAACTTGAGAAAAACATCATACAGACTGTCTACCTACACTTCAATCAAAGTAAGGGAATTCTTTTTCTTTTTCTGCTGCTTCGAGCTTTCTTAGAGCTCATGGACTTGTTTTTCATGCACGTGGGCATGGACTGCACACCAAGGCACTGGTGTCACTATGGTTGCAACATGTTTCTGATGGATGTGATTTGCTACTGGTTTGCTGCTGATTGATGTCAATGCAGTAGCTGCTGCTCTTTCAGAAGTGTTCATGTTTGACATCATTTGCTGATGAAGGATGGATGGATGGATGGATGGGATTTGCTGCTGAATGATGTCAATACAGTAGTATTATACAGTATATACAATACAGTCAATACAGTAGTATATAGTAGTAGTCAATACAATATATATATATATATATATATATATGTAAAATGGGTGTTAGGTTACGGGGGGGGGCCCTGTGAGCTTCGGTGCCCAGGGGCCCCTGGGGTTGTTAATCCGGCCCTGTCGCCACCACGTCTGTCACTCTGTTCTGCTGTCCTCGTGTACTCATTTCTTTTTTCCTTTATCGGTGTGATCTCTGCCGTTTGCTAATAAGACAGCATTTCTAATTAGCATGCAAATATATGTAAACGCTGCTGTCAACTCATTTACAACCTTGCTGTTTAGCCATTAGTGATTAGTACTGCTGTCGGAGACCTGTCGTTTTGCTCGCTTCAGCAGGATATGCCGAGGTGACGGGTGTTAATGTGACGTCTTGGCGCTTGTGTTTACAAGCACACTCTTTTCTCACCTTTAAGAAAAGTGGTTATGTTTGTGAAACATCTGTGTTGTGACTGCAACCTCTTACAGAAGTGAGTCCTGTGCAGAAAGCTAAACTTGACCCAGGTGCTTGACTTTATGCCTGGAGGTGTGCGCGTATGTTCAGGCTCCTGGCTAGCCGCAGATCGATAGCACCGCCGGTTATGCAACAGAATTCAGCCAAGCAGTTGACATCTTCTCACACCAAGCTGATGAGACTCTCAGATCAATATCCTTCTCACCTCAAACCTTCATTTTGCTAGGAGAGAAGCACACACAAACTCGATGTGTACACACACGGCAAGAGTTAATTAGCACTGCCAATGGTCCTTCATGATAAACTGCAGGCAGCTCTCATGGACACCTACACACACCCCTAATAAGACGCGTACAACACATACATGAGGATGAGGATTATCGGCTCCTTTTTTATTAGCGTTTCTGATCTAGCCCTGTATGTGAGGAGCGAAATGGCAGTACTGGAAATCTCTAATGCGGAGAAGGTCTCATGATGAAAAATCCTCCCTCCACTGAGCCTCTGCTCAGCAGGTCAGGTCAGATGTCCAACAGAGTGCTTTTGGACAGAACATTCTGGGATTATTACAGCTTTTAGTCATTGTTAAAATGCTCCTCATTTTTTTAATAAAAGGAGTGAATGGAGAAACGACAATGCAACACTAACTTAACAACTTTTAGTGTGAGATCGTGGACGCAGTGTTAGTTGCAACATTTGTAAATACACTCGACACGTAACGGAAGAGATTTGTCATCGAAACTATTTTCACATCTTAAATTGGATGTAGAACTATCATTTTAAAGTGACAGTAGTTCATAATTTATTTTCTGGCAACCTGACTGACATGGAAACTGTTTCAATTTCAATTAGTTTTATTTATATAGTGCCTAGTCACATCAGAAGTCGTCTCAGGACACTGAACAGAAGCATTCATATACAAACCAGATTCCAAAAAAGTTGGGACACTAAACAAATTGTGAATAAAAACGGAATGCAATGATGTGGAGATGGCAAATGTCAATATTTTATTCGTAATAGAACATAGATGACAGATCAAAAGTTTAATCTGAGTAAATGTAACATTTTAAAGGAAAAATATGTTGATTCAAAATTTCACAGTGTCAACAAATCCCAAAAAAGTTGGGACAAGTAGCAATAAGTGGCTGGAAAAAGGAAATTGAGCATATAACGAACAGCTGGAAGACCAATTAACACTAATTAGGTCAATTGACAACATGATTGGGTATAAAAAGAGCTTCTCAGAGTGTCAGAGTCAGAGTCAGAGAGAATTTATTGTCATTTGCACCGCATGTAGTACATGTGTTGAAAACGAGATTATGTACACAGGGTCCCAGTTACATCCAACAACAAATGCAAGAGAAAAACAATAATAACATCTAGGATTAACTAAGAGAGACATCAGCTAGTAATACACTAAGCCCTAATGTAGTAGAAAAACATCATTATAAACAGCAGCACGAACATGAGCAGATGGTCACAGATGAACGCTCAGAGTGTCAGTGTCTCTCAGAAGCCAAGATGGTAAGAGGATCACCAATTCCACCATTGTTGCGCAGAAAGATAGTGCAGCAATACCAGAATGGTGTTACCCAGCGTAAAATAGCAAAGACTTTTAAGTTATCATCATCAACCGTGCATAACATCATCAAAAGATTCAGAGAATCTGGAACAATCGCTGTGCGTAAGGGTCAAGGCCGTAAAACTCTACTGGATGCTCGTGATCTCCGGGCCCTTAAACGTCACTGCACCTCAAACAGGAATGCCACTGTCAAGGAAATAACAGAATGGGCTCAGGAATACTTCCAGAAAGCATTGTCAGTGAACACAATCCACCGTGCCATCCGCCGTTGCCAGCTGAAACTCTACAGTGCAAAGAGGAAGCCATTTCTAAGCAAGCTCCACAAGCTCAGACGTTTGCACTGGGCCAGGGGTCATTTAAAATGGAGTGTGGCAAAATGGAAGACTGTTCTGTGGTCAGATGAGTCACGATTTGAAGTTCTTTATGGAACACTGGGACGCCATGTCATCCGGACCAGAGAGGACAAGGATAGCCCAAGTTGTTATCAACGCTCCGTTCAGAAGCCTGCATCACTGATGGTATGGGGTTGCATGAGCGCTTGTGGCATGGGCAGCTTGCATGTCTGGAAAGGCACCATTAATGCAGAGAACTATGTTCAGGTTCTAGAACAACATATGCTCCCATCTAGACGTCATCTCTTTCAGGGAAGACCCTGCATTTTTCAACAAGATAATGCCAGACCACATTCTGCAGCAATCACAACATCATGGCTACGTAGGAGAAGGATCCGGGTACTGAAATGTCCAGCCTGCAGTCCAGATCTTTCACCTATAGAGAACATTTGGTGCATCATAAAGAGGAAGGTGCGACAAAGAAGGCCCAAGACGATTGAACAGTTAGAGGCCTGTATTAGACATGAATGGGAGAGCATTCCTATTTCTAAACTTGAGAAACTGGTCTCCTCTGTCCCCAGACGTCTGTTGAGTGTTGTAAGAAGAAGGGGGGATGCCACACAGTGGTAAAAATGGACTTGTCCCAACTTTTTTGGGATTTGTTGACGCCATGAAATTTTGAAACAACATATTTTCCCTTAAAATGATACATTCTCTCAGTTTAAACTTTTGATCTGTGATTTGTGTTCTATTCTGAATAAAATATTAGATGTTGGCACCTCCACATCATTGCATTCAGTTTTTATTCACAATTTGTTTAGTGTCCCAACTTTTTTGGAATCCGGTTTGTATAAAAATAAGTTAAAGCTGCAGTATGTAGCTTTTTTTATGAACATATTTCTTCACTCTGTCACTACCTCCTGACAGACTGATGTTAGCCAGGTAATCTCTGAAAAAAAAAAAAAATATTGTCCCCTTGCTTCTCCAGGTGGTAAATAAGCATTTCTAAAAAGAAAAGGTGACCCGCCATTTTCCAGCCAATAAAAACAGAGTTTGTAACCAGCCAATAAAAACAGAGCTTGAATTTGAATCAGCCAATAAAAACAGAGCTTGAATTTGAAATTCAACAGACCACAAGGGGGCAGAGCCACATATGGCTCTGAGGGGGAGGGATCAGAATGCTTTGCCTGTTGAAAATATTTCTAACTGCTGCAGTTCTACAGAAACTGCATACTGAACCTTTAACATAACATGTATTTATCTGAGGAACAGGCTGTTTTGAAATTATAGCGTTTTCTTGCAAACCTGCTCTTTTTTTGTTTATTACCCCCAATAAACATTGAAAAAACACTAACATTTCCAGAGGTGGTTCTCATGTGAACAAGGCCTTATTGTTAATTGTGTATTTAGGAGGAAAATCCACATCATGACTGAGTACTTTAGTCCATTATGTAAACTAGCAAAACATTAGCTGTGCAGGCTAATTGTCTTGCAGGTTCATGGTAAAATAATAATAATTATAAATAAATGAATAAACATAAAAAAGATACCAAAGTGCATAAATAGATAAAATCATATTGTTTTTTTTAATCACTAATGATATTGATAGTCATTCAAGCTGTTGTAGATTTTTTCACCACCTTTATACTTTTTTTACACATTGTAGAAGAAAAATTATCATAGATGCAGTCTATTATCCCAGGTTCTATATTTCAGCTGATGAAATGTTTTATTTTAACCCAAGTCAAAGAAGGACTACATCTGTGACTTGTGTCCAAAAGAGAGAAGTTTTCAGAGACTGAAACGTCATCTGGTTTATAAATAAAATATTTTCCAGGCACGTTCTGTACTTTTGGAACAAGCACAGATATTTTTATTACCAGACATCTATCAAATGGATGTGTGTCATTCTGGGCTGCTGGACCTATATTAGTAGGATATTTTCTCACTTTCTGTGCACACTTTAACCCAAGAGAATAAAAATGTGACATCACTGTCCTATATGCTGCATTTTTAAAATTAAGACTCCAACAAAGCAAAGTTGGTTAAATTCATGTGGAAAATCTAGCATTTAGAAGACATTTATTAACACATCTTAACTGGGGGATGTTCCTATTAACCAACATTTTTATTATGTGTTGGGTGTAGGTGTTTCTCAAGCAGAAGCCTTAAAGGAGGAGAACGATTCCCTGCGCTGTCAGCTGGACGCCTATAGGAATGAGGTGGAGCTGCTCAAACAAGAGCAAGGAAAGAACCAACCAATCAGAAGTGAGGAGGACAACACTCACTCACAGCAGCTCAGCTTCCTGCAGCAGGCTCTGCAGGGCATGCAGAAGGTAACCGTTCATGTGCGCATCGTATACAGACACGTACAAACTTTAGTCATCTGAACGTTCCTGTCGAAATGCCTTTCAGTCACAACAAGGCTGCTCATGTACAATGTTTAAAAAAATATATAAGGTGAAATTATCACTTATTTATGATCCTGAACTTAGGAGGGGGGAAAAGGTAGATTGTTATCCGAGCATGAAGAGCAGCTAAAAGGGTATTGCAGAAATAGCTTGCTGTAGTTATTTAAGCTGTTTTAATAAAATCGCACACTAATTGGGGGGTAAACCTGAGACCAATAAAAAAAAAAAATTATTTCTTCCAAAAAAGATAATAAAATATATGAATTAGTTTCTTTAAAATGTGCCTTGAATCTTTGTGAAGTATGTTTTTTTGTTTTTTGTTTTTTGTTGTTTTCTCCAAATGCTCGTGAAGAGCTTTGTTGGGTTTTCGTTTTCAAGTCATATATATATATATACTGTGTGTGTATGTATGTATGTATGTATGCATGTAT
>JBBPBX010000407.1:69496-84293 GCA_038048925.1 Garcialebias charrua | reverse complement strand
ATAAGTTAACATAATTTATCTGAGGAGCAGACTGCATTGAATTCAACTCCATCACAGAACTCTAATCTTAAGCAAGCACTAAGGCAATAGTGGAAAGAAAAAGCTCCCTCATGAGGAAGAAACCTTTAGCAGAACCAGGCTCAGGACAAGCGGCCATCTGCTTCGACTGGCTGGGTTTGAGAGGAACAGATGCACAATAGCAGGTCAAGAATCATGTTATGATACTTTGTAGAAATAGTATCAAATGAAACTTATTCAGTTTTAATAATTAATTTAAGGAAAGGAAATGAGGTCAATTTGTTCTCTAGTAGTCTAAGCCTATGGCAGCATGACAAGCCAACCCTAACTATAGGATTTATCAAAAAGGAAAGTCTTAAGTCCAGTCTTAAAACTGGACAATGTGTCAGCCTCATGGACAGAAACTGGAAGTTGGTTCCACAAGAGAGGAGCTTGAAAACTGAAAGATCTTCCTCCCATTCTGCTTTTGGAAACTCTAGGAACTGCAAATTAGCCTGCAGTCTGAGAGCAAAGTGCTCTGTTAGGAAAATATGGAACAATACAATCTTGAATATAAAATGGAGCTAGGTTGTTGAGAGCTTTGTAGGTTAGAAGTAAGATTTTGAATCCTATTCTGGATTTGACAGGGAGCCGATGGAGAGAAGCTAAAACTGGAGAGATATGATCTCTCCTACTAACTCCAGTGAAGACTCTGGCAGCAACATTTTGGATCAACTGAAGACTTTTAAAAGAAATATTTGGACACCCACATAACAAACCATTGCAATAGTCCAGTCTAGACGTGACACATGAACCAGTTTTTTTCTGCATCATTTTTAGAGAAGAGGTTTCTAATTTTAGTGACATTACTCAGGTGGAAGAAGGCAGTTCTAGTAATGTTTTTAAGTGGGGGATAAAATCCAAAAAGTACAAGAATAGAAGTTCTTTTTTTTTCTGTTTCTGTTTATTTCTATCAATAAAAAAAATTAACAAGCTAAAGTCAGTAGAGCTTCAGTCAGGAAGAATTTTTTTTTAAATGCATACAGAAAATCTATAATTAAAATGAAAAACCTTCCTTCTTATAGTTAAGAATATCGCCCGCTGCCTTTCACGTTTGTGTAGTCTAATGTAGATGAGCTTCGGCAGCCATTTTGAACTGAGTTGACCCCAAAATTGAATAAGTTGTGGATGTTCAGCCAGTAGTTACTTTCTGGATGTTTCTTTGAAATTCATCCAGCAGTTTGAGATGTTTTGCTAACAAAGAGACACAGATGACTCCAGTAGTTTATGGCAAAGTGTTGAACAGATATTGCTCCATGAGTCAGTGCTCAGAAAACAAGTTTATGATCAGTCTACGGCACTATCACCCCTATTTTCAACTTATTATCTGTACAGTTGACTGAGTTGTAGCCATTTTTGTGTTTTCTAAGACTGCTTTGTTGTGGTGGCCATCGTGAACTAGGTTGACTCCAAATGTTGGTACACAGATTATTTTTGGAAAATTTCACTTGACAAATGTTGCACTGATTTACGGCACATGTTGTAAACAGACAAAAAATAGACATGGGCAAAAACATTATCTGTTCACCTTTATTGTCTGGCAATAAAAACGTGTCAGGAAGACCTCACCATTACGAATAGTGATAAAACCACATCCTCTGCCAACAAGTTAACGTGCACCTGATGGTGACGATAAAAAGCTTTCAGACAAATTGCTACCATGCTTTTTTAGGTTACAGTGAATTTCTCCACAGAGCTTTTAAAAGAAGAGATATTTATTTGTCAGAAACAATCCCGTTTGCCTCCGAGATGCTCGAGCAACACAAAATTGACTCCGGCGTTAGTCAGGTGTCATCGCTCAGCTTCCTGTCTCAGATAATGGAAATTATGATCGACTCATGTTCAGAAGAAAAGAATCCATTAAGGCCGTGGTGTTCATTTTTTCCTGCAGAGAGTAATTACTGTTCCAACTTGTGGTATGTTTATGAAAAGATTAGGTGAACGGAGCTGAAATTGGATACGTCGACCTGTCAGGGTCCACATGTGGCTTCGCTGCAGTCACTTAAACTTGCGATAAAACATTATCAGCAGGTACTGATGGCATGTTACCTCTCTCATCAGTCATCAGATATCTCGGTTTTAATCTGTACAAAACATAGTTTCATTAAAGCAGGTGGATTGTTTATTAGGGTGGCTGTGGCTGAGTGGTTAGAGCTGTTGCCCTCCAATATAAGAGTTGGGGGTTCAATTCCACCAGCAGCCACATGCTGAAGTGTCCCTGGTAAAGATACTGAACCCCTCATTGCCTCCGATGTGTGTCCCATCAGTGTATTAATGTGATAAAGCTTTGATTAATCTTTGTAGAGATGTAGTAGAGTGTTGGATGAATGGATAAATGAGGCACAATTGTGTTGTAAAGTGCTTTGATCAGATAGAAAGGCACAATATAAGTACAGACTATTTACTGTTTATTCAATGTAGATCATTTTATACAGTATGTGTGTAATTTAAGCCTGTCAAGATAAACAATAAATCAATTTATCATGTGATGAATGAAAATTATCAACCTCATTTTCATTTATCGGCTTTATTGTTTCTTCATGTCTGTCTTTCTACTGAAGACACTGGATGACAAAAGGCTCAACTCCGGTGCTCAGTCTTCACTGACCCCTCTCTTTCTCTTTTCTCTTTAAAATCTGTTTTAACGACCCAAAAACGTGATTTTTGGATCATTAAAAGCAGCTAAGCTAACAGGCCGACCTCGGGGAAAAAAATCTCTGTCTTATCAAAGCTCCAAAATTCACAGTTTAAACCCGCACCTTTGTGTAAAAAGTTGTTTTTCTCTGCAAAACGAAGCTGAGAACTTGTTTACTGATTATTATTTTTTTATTATTATTAAAAACTTTGTGTGAAAAATGCTATGCTAAAGAGTTCAAACCACTCTGAGCGTCCACCATCTTGAGAACTGGAAAAAAGGAAAGCAAGACAGCCCATGTTACTTCAAGGGGCCTCCCTCCCATTTTCTTAGAGACGCGCTGCTCACTCCCTCACTATCCATCCTTCGGTTCAAACAGTCTTATACTGCCATCTGGTGGTCAAAAAAGGTACTACATTCAAAATAAAATTGACAAACCTTTCTTCTTAAATTTGACAATAATTACTAATTATTGTCAAATTTCAAACAATATAATTATTTATTGCAAAACAGTACAGTAATTTGTGAGACAATCACCCAGCAAATTTTTATCGTGACAGACCTAGTGTAATTTCAAATTTTGAACTATTTATAAACAAAGACATTTGGCTAAATGCTTCAGCAGGTTAAGGTTCATTCAGTGGTTGGTTCATTCAAGCAGTAATTTCCTATTTCTATGTTTTTTATAGTCACTCGGTTTTACATTAAACCCAACTTTGACCTGACCATGTACCTATCTCCAGCCTTCAGAACTCTGTTAGTGCCGTTGTTTTTTTTCATGTTTGGTTGGTTCACTGTGGTATTCGTGGCTTCATGCTATTGTTTTTTTTTTTCTTTTTGTTTATGCAGCAACTATTACAGATGAGGGAAGAACTGAAGCAGCGAGAGGCTGAGCTGGAAAAGAGCTTGGAGGACAAGCAGCAGCTGAGGTCACAAGTCCAGAACCTAAAGGAAGGTTTCCAGAAACTGCAAAGCTCGCACGTTATGCAGGTAAGAGAGAGAGAAACACAAACATCACAGGGTTTCCTCAATGTAAGGAGTGGAAGTTAAAGATGGCGTGATTTCTTAGTGTTTCACAACAGAACTCAGTGGAGTCTGTTGTTGTTTTGGTTACAGAGAGAAAAGTCTCGCTCTTAGAAAAATGAAATTAGTTCAAGATGTTTGGGAGTATTTAACGCATAAAAGAAATTACAGCAATAAATCATCAACCACAGAAATGGCGCAATATGAATGTGTAATATTTACCGTCTGTAAAAGAAAATAACTTAATATGAACTAATAAAATGTGTTCTGACCTCATCATGTATCTTAAAACTGCTTCAGAACATCAAACACTCTTGTTACAACTCAAGCTACATTCAACTCTTTAAATTTATAATTTTCGTCAAAGTGTTCTTGTTGCAAATGTCTAACTCTTTAACAAGCTTGTGTATTGTTCTCTCTAATTTAGCTTTAATTATATTTAACTAGAACATAACATATGCACACACACACACATATCTTTACTGTAAATGCATCTTGCATTTCTTGTATTTCGTTGTTTTCACTTGATTACCGTAATTTTTATTTGAACATCTTTTATATATAATTAAACTAAATTAATTCCATGCCATGCTACATTTAAAGCCAGACTTACTGAAATCAGGAATGTCTTTCCATGAAAAGACAGAGGTGTACAAAAACCCAGCAAGAATATTTACTATATATATTAACACAGCTGAAGTAGTGAAGACATTAAAAATGTGTTGCTTTGGTGTGAACTTTGTTCACGTTACCGTGAAGCAGAGTTGCATTTAGGCGTAAAAATCCGACCCGACCCGGCCCGACTCGAAACCGACCAATTAACTGTGATTACAGACCCAAACCCAATTTTTATTTTTTATTTTTTACTAAGCTTTCACTGCTTTTGTAAGTAAATCAGTTTGACATGATTTAAAAATGTATTTCAAAGATAGGAAGATATAAGATGTATTTTTTATTGACAAAAGTCAGCAGATTATTATAATACAGCAAACCCTCGAGTTACGTCAGGGATTGGGACCTACGGGTGTGACTTAGGTCGATGTTGTCGTACCTCGCGGACCAAAAACACCTGCCTGTCGTAGGTCCGCGTTTCTGACATAGGTCGCGGCTATACCGCTAACGGAGCGCCGCACACATATTTAACGGCATGAGACTGAACAAGCAGACATACTAGGCCATAAACATGCACAGAACTTTACATGTACAGTAAATGAATACTGTACAATAAATAAAAAATATAATGTCTTACTTTGAGCTGGTCAAAGCCTGCCTTCGTCTTTTAGCATCAGCTCGCACCCGTCCGAGCTCCCCCAGCTTCCTTACGCTCCACACGCACACACGTGGTCAAAACTGTTTAAAAGAAGGACTGTTAGCTTCTTAACTTCATACATTTGGAGCCAGAAAAAAAAAAACTTACTGAAAGCCGTTTCTCCGCGATGTTCCTCCATCCAAAACAAGCTGCTCGGCGTTAGCTACGGTTAGGCCCCGCCATTAGCAGCAATGGTTAGCATGTCAGTTCATTCAAAAAGGCTGTCGGCTTTGTATCTCCGCGTTAGCTCGGTGTCCCCCGACATCTTAGGCTGCCAGGCGGACATTTGCGGCGAGCTCCCGGCCGCAGATGGCCCCTCCGCGGCATGTCGGCTCGGTGTCTTCGCCTGTGTTAGCTGCTCTGTTAGCTGCTGTCGTTAGCATGTCGGGCGGCGTTGTGGGAGCGATCGCGGGGCGATCCGCGGCTGCTCCTCCGGGCCTGAGACGTCCACAGAGTTGACCGAGTGTTTCCAGCTAATTTATCCGTATGAGGCAACCCTGATCGGACACACGGTCCTCTAGAGCCAGCTGACAGGAGCCTCTATGGTGGAGCTCCATTGACCGCAATTGTAAAATGGCGACCGGAAACGACCGGAAGTTGCGTAAATACGATAAAATTGTAATAAAAACATAATATTAATAATTATACTTTATTTATAAAGCCATTTAAAACAACCACAGCTGCAACAAAGTGCTGTACACATGAAATTAATAACATTTAAACACACACACAAAAAAAAATAATTATCATATTTTTATTAAATATGATAAAATCGTAAGTCTGAGTTGCCGTAGGTCGCGGGTGTCGTACCTCGAGGGTTTCCTGTACAGTATTATGATGGGATGTATTGTGTTGTCATCATTGTATGTAATCATACAATGATGAAATTGGCTCTGCATTTAAACCATCCACCACCAGGTGGTGCAATGGGCAGCTATTGAAAGCACCTGGGGAGCATTTGGGGATTGGGTGTGCTGCTCAGAGACACCACGAGACATGCAATGACTGGGGATCGAACCTGGGACTTTCGGGTCCCGAGTCAGCTGCCCTGCCTCTACATCATCTCGGCCCCTATAATATTATAGTTATTAACGTTGGCAGTGTGCATCCACTGACGCAGTGGCTGACTTCAATCACACTTCAGGTGGGCCGCTGGCCCGGGTTAGAAATGTCAGCTCTACCGTGAAGTTGTATGATACCTCAAGGATACAAAGATGCCACTGCATTGATTACGTTTTTTTTTTGTTTGTTTGTTTTTAACCTTTCAAATTTGTGCACTAGTTTTATTTAAGCAGAACTAAATGCTCAGCTTTGTTAACATATTGGTCACTGTCTACGTCATTTATTCTTTCATATCTTCCACCCACTGCCAGCTGCTGTCTCAATGTTTTGGATTTGACCTGTTTTGTCATAATGTTATGGCTGCAGTTTGCAGCCTGCCTAATAGCCAGTAAAAAGTGCTTGCAGAAAATCAAAGCAGGAAATCCAGAGCCACACTAAAAGCTAGAAGAAAGAAAATGAAATTGGAAATGTACTGAGCTTCGTTGGATGCAGAAGATTTTATGAAATTTTATTTGACATTGACCTCCAGGAACTGAAGCGTGGACTCTTACCTGAACGTTTTACCCTTCTTGACTACATCAACACTGTCTTAACACAAACCAATACAAACATTTAAGTGTCTGAGAGGCAGCAAGTCATTTGGTTTAGGTTCTACGTCTCCGATGGAACCTTTTGTGTCTAGGTCAAGAATTTTATTTCAACATCGACAGCTCTTCATGGGGGGTTTACCGCAGGGCACCATTCTTGGACTTCATCTCTTTTCTTAACACCTGTTGCCACTACATTTTTATGCACTCGTAAGCAGTTTTTCGATGAAAAACGAGTGTTTGTAGTCGCGCTAGCAAAACCGTTCCAACTTACGAGCGAAATTCCGGACTTACGAGACACGTGGCGGCCGTTCCAAGTTACGAATTTTCGCTTTACGAGCGCTTCGGAGGAACGGAACTCGCTCGTAAGTCGGGGACTACCTGTAGTTGCTATTTTTTGGAAACATAACATCCCTTTGCATTTTTTTGTCAATGACTGTCAAATGTACTTCCCTCTGAAGCACACTGATGCATGCTCTATCCAACCTCTTCTTGACTGCCTGGTTGACATCAGGGATTGGATGGGTTTAGGTTTCTTAAATTTTAATGAGAAGAAGACAGAAGTCATGTTGTTTCCACCTAATGGCACAATTAGTAACCACTGTATCGACCTTTCCTCTCCATCCCTGTTTGAGAAACAGGTTGTCACTCACCTGGGAGTGAAAATGGACCCTTCCATGAAGCTAATCTGTCATGTAAACACAATGGTTAAATCTTGTTTTGTTTTTCAGCTGAGACAACTGTCTAAATTGAATCCCAGACTAACCTTGAGACCGTCATACATGCTTTCATAACATCCAGGCTTGAAGACTGGTTCAAAATGCTGCAGCCTGATTTTTAACTGGTACAGGCAAAATAATACTCATCTCTGGTTTTAGCTTCTCTTCACTGGCCACCAGTTCACTTCCAAATTCATTTAAAAATAATTCTAAATGTTTTTAAATATCTTAATTATTTTGCCCCTCTTATCTTGCTGATCTGCTGCAGCCATACCATACCATTTTATTTATAAAGCACTTTAAACAGCGACAAGGCCAACCAAAGTGCTGTACAAACAAACAACAGGCAACACACAACAATGAAGTACAGAAAATTGACATAAGAACATTGCAGACCATAAATAAAACGACCAAACACAGATCAGCTAGTGGTGAAAGCGACAGAATAGTAATGTGTCTTTAGACGGGATTTGAAAACCAAGAGGGAGGGGACTTGTCTGACGAGCATATGTCCCACAGTGCTCTCTGAGGTCAGCAGACCAGATGTTTTATTGGTTCCAGTCACTCGTTTTAAGCTCAGAGGGGACAGGGCCGTCACTGTTTCATGTCCAAGACTGTGGAATGTTACCACTGCATGTCAGACTGGCTCCCTCTCACTGTTGTTAAGTCTCGTTTAATAACACACTTTTATTCCTTGGCTTTTGAATCCAGTGCGTTGATTTTAACTTCACTGTGTTTTTATTATTTTAGTCATTAAATGACAAAAACTAAATTTTAGTTTTTGTCTTTACCTCTCTGGATTTACAGTATGTATTTTATGCTGTGTTCTTTGCTTGGTGCTTTGTTGTACAGCACTTTAGTTGATGTTGTTGCTGCCTTTTAGTGCTTTTTAAATAAAGTGGAATGGGATGGGATTTGTATGACTGGGATGTACAGCCTGCTGAAGACTGTCCGCTAGTTGGAAGCTGCTACAAAAGGCCCATATCATCAGTTAGAACCACTCCTGCCACATTCTGTATTCACTGAATCATGCTGACGTCTCACTAATTGATGCCCGAACGTTTGACTAGTCGTGCCCTTTCTTAATACGCAATCTTACAAACTATTTGAAATGTCATGGGTCATTCTTCCCGGGCCACCTCATTGTGTTTACTAATGCTTCAGGTGTTGTCCCACATTCCCAGTGCTCAGGTGTTTATTTGTTAATGTTCCCTCTGGCTGTGTATGATGAGAGGAATGGTCGTCAGAATGTGCCGCAGTAAATCGCCTCTTAAATTGATAATAATACACGCTAAAGGCCCTCGTTTCACACGGGGATTTTCCCTGCATGTCTGTTTGCTCTATGATCACTGAGGGCTTCGTACAACACAGCGCTGAAGCCGTAATGTGTCGACAGATCCCTTTTTCAGAGAGACACTTGTCAATAGCTTGTTAATAGTGATGAGTTTGATAAGAAATGTGGCCCCGCCACCGTGAGCTACGAGGGGATATGCTAATTAAATTGCTGCATGCAAGCAAACATGAATCATGAAGGACAGCCTCATTACAGGGAAAAAGAGAAATCAATTGTAGGGTTTGGGTTTCTCTGAAGATTAGCAGACAGTAAAGGATGATTTGTCACATTGAGGACTTTTCTTCATGGCCTCAGTTCTCCATCACTGGGTCAACGTCCCTGCTGTCCCCAAGCTGTCACCACGCATTACTCCTCTGACTCAAGTGCAGGTCATTCAAGAGATTAACCTTACGACCAAAACAAACCTTTTCATCATTTTGTGACATACTGTAAATTACCGCTGTCAACAGACAATTTAATGTTTGATTGAACGCAAGTAATTATTTCTAATCCAAAGAATTGGATTGCTGAAACACTTTGAATGGCAGGGAAATAAATGACCGTGCATAATGTTGCTGCAAAGATTTTCATGGTCCTAATCATAAATCTAGACTTATCTTAAACAAAGGACTCTGCATTTGCTGTAATGAAACTCAACAATGTACAAAATAAAAAGCCTTTTTTACTAGACCCTTCCAGGTTAGGAAATGTAAACTAAAATTCAGTTGATCTTATCAGGAATATTTTCTTATAGAGCCAGAGAGGATATTTTAGATTATTTAGGTTTTTAAACCTCTGTGTGGTCATCTGATTACGTGCCCAGAAACTTTGACATGAAAGTTGTTGGGTTTTGAACGTCTCTTTAAGCTGAGACTAATTTGTAAATAAGCATAAAAATTTATTTGTGCTAAAAACTACGCAAGCTAACTTGACAGTTCAAGAAAAAAATCAAGAATTAGATCATCTTGTTTTAATTTAACTTTATTTCAATCATTAAATACCCAGTCATTTAGACATCACTGGAAAGTCACTGCAAAATTAGAGACTGGTATCTTTTTTTAATTTTTTTACTGAAGCCATAAAACTGATTAAAATACCAAAGTTCATGGTCAATAATCCAGGTAAAAATCCAACAATGTTCAGTCAGGTCATCTGGACAGTTTCTTTTTGTTGCTGAGATGTTTCGCCCTTCATCCAAAGGACTTATTCAGTCTGAGGAGCCACCAAACAAACTGATTCCCACAAACAGCACACTCCATAGTGGGGGGAGGGGGGGACAGTTTGCTGGAGAGGGTGGGCCCCAGAGGCCATCTTAGCACCAGCAAACTGTTTTTTTCCCAGTATAGAGTATGCTGTTTGTGGGAATCTGTTTGTTTGGTGGCTCTGAAGAAGTCCTTTGGATGAAGGACGAAATGTCTCGGCAAAAAAAAGAAACCGTCCAGATGACCTGACTGAACATTGTATGATTAAAATGTATAATGTGAAACAAAAACAAAGTACAGCGATGCCTTTTTTGGGGCCGAGGCTCATTAGTTTACTTCAACAAAGTGGAAAACTAGAGACAAAAGAGAGAGCAGACTTTTAAACAGCTGTATTTTCATTTGAAGTTAGAAACTAATTTTAAAAGTTAAAGATTTCCTCAATTTGAAGTGTATGAAAAGTGTTAAGGAAAGGTGGCTTCCCATCGTTAGTCAAATCTTCAATAACCATCATCAGACGAGCTTTTTTTTATTTATTTTGTAATAAGTAACTTCAACTCTGTCAGGTGTCTTACTGTACATGTTTTTATTTTTCTGTTGAATTTATCATTAAAGTAAATATATTCTGAGAAATCAGGACACAAGCCCTTCCATATTTCATGTGTAACTTGTTTGTCCCGATTTTGACTCAGAACTAGTCATTATAACCCATACGGAGTTTCAGTTTTACTTGTTTGCTCAAAATGAGGCTTTTCACATTATTTTCATGCTCAACAGTGTTTTAATTTAATCTTATTTTGCACAACCACAGGCCCATTATTCATGTGTTTGTATTGCAGCTGGAGATGCCAAAGTCAGATGACTGTGTCAACAAGGAGAATCCCAATCAAATTGGCGTAAGTGGAAATCAGCTTTTTTCTTCCATTTGGATTATTTTCTTCGTTACGCTTTGCTGACTTCTTGCTGGAACAGTTTGTTGTGATAGTCCAGGTTATTAGAGGCCTAATTAGGTTGCCATAACTAAAAAAGCAATGCTGTTTTCAAACAGGAATTTGGTCCCAGCAGTTCTTAGTCTTTTAAGCTCCACGTGGAAAACTTGGTAAGGAAACTGAAAGTTAAACTGGGTTTCTTTTTCAGAAATAGACAGGATTAACTCTGAATACTAGGAAATGCCTTGTAATTGCAACTTTCCTTCCCTCTATTGATTACGGTAACATTATCTACATGAACGCTCCTATAAGCACACTGCAGATGTTGGCTGCTGCTTATCATGATGCACTAAGATTCATAAATGTCTTTAACTATCGTACCCACCACTGCACCCTGTATTCACTGGTTAACTGGTCATCATTAACCTCACACAGACTCTCTCACTGGTACATTTTCATCTTTAAATCACTTCTTGGTCTGCTGCCTTCATACATCTCCTCCTACATGTCTCTGCGTGAGTGCAGCTACAGCGTGCGCTCTCAGGACATGATTACCTGCAGTGTCCCCTCAGTGCAGACTGAACTAGGCAAGGGCCTTCTCCTACTCTGCTCCTGTTTTCTGGAATATCTTGCAAAATGATTGGAAGCTCTCGACCTTGACCTCTCTATTTGGCTTCAAACATCTGTTAAGTTCATGGCAAAAACCATCGCAGACATGTTCTTGTTTTTAGTTGTCTACACCGCCTTACAACCTAGCTGTTTTTGTTACATTTGTTTAATACCGCTATTTTCACTTGTTGTTCTCAAATTCTACGCATCCTTTATAATCATCTGTTGTTGTCTTTGTTGTCCACTGTTGTCATCACACTTTGTAAAAATCAGGTCTCTCTTGTAAATGAGTCCCCGAGGCTCAATGGGATTAACCCATATAAGCAGTGTTGGGAATGTTACTTCAAAAAAGTAATTAATTATAGTTACTAGTTACTTCGCCCAAAAAGTAACTGAGTTAGTAACTGAATTACTCACCTATAAAAGTAATTAGTTACCAGGGAAAGTAACTATTGTTTGTTTGGTTGGTTTAAGTTTAGATATATCTACGAATTTTAAGTAGAAATGCTTACAGCACCTCAACAGAACATGACTGGTTGACATACTATACTTCAAGTTTTTTCTTCATTACAAAATACAGGTTAACAAAATAATATAACAATTGTGTTTTCAGCTCTATGTACACCCTGTACTGTTCAAGTGTTTTCTTAGAAATAAAAGTAAACAGTTAAAATAAGTGCTTTGTAGTGTAAAATAAAATCAAACTCTCACACAACTGGTTCTTCAAGAATTTTCTTAAAAACAAAAGAATCATTTTCACAATATGAAGTACTTTTAAAACAGTACTGAAAAGCTGAATTACCTGAGCAGTTGTGAGATGCTTGTCAGATCAGATACGACGGACGTACACTTCGCTCCGGGACATAAATGTACACTTCATATGCACGTTCTTGCCTTTTACCTCAAGGAGAGTAAAGTAATTTCTGTATTTCCACTTTGAAAACGCCAACTTTCCATCCAGACTCGCCATTGCTGCCAGACTTCTGTTAACTTTTCAGATTTGAAGCTTCCTGCCTGCAGCGTGTGAGCTGAACAACAAAACCGCTGATTGGCTGACCTCTGACTGACACTCTACCTCAGCCAATCAGCATCATCCTTATCGTTTCGCCCCTCCCTCCCCTCTGCTCCCACGTCTATGCTCCTACCCCCCCTCCCCTCTGCTGCTTCCCCCTCCACCGTCCCTCACAAGGGAAAAAAAAAGTAAACAAGCAGGCAGCGAGAGACAGCGCGCAGAAGACAAAATAACGTGCACCATTTTAGTGTTTGTAACGGTAACGGCGTTGTAACGATAGACATAGTAACTACTTAGATTACCCGTTAATGAAAAAAATAACTCCGTTTGTAACGCCGTTTATTTATAACTCCGTTATTCCTATCACTGCATATAAGTAAAGTTTGAATGAATGAATTTGTCATAGCATAAATTCTCTGAACACAACCCCTAAAATGAAGAAGTCTTAAAGTGGAAATGGCGTGCAGATGTGTTTGTCTACACTGGCACACGCTTGTGTCAGTGTCACAAATAGATTAGCTGTAAAGGGCGCATCGTGCTGTGAGTGGAAAAAGTACACATGATGGCATGTCCCACAATAAACCCATCTTCTGCTGATTTCCACCTCTTGTTAAAGCTTTAAACAAACTGCACCTGTCATCACATCTCGTTTTATTGTTTTTTGTGACGTTCATCAGTTTTTTAAGAAATATCGCTGAAAGCAACATTTCCTCCCTGGTCTTACTATTCTTATTGATTCACTGGACTAAGGTGTTTGTGGCGAAGCGTTCTCATGTTTTCATCTCAAGTATTTGGATATTCTCCTATTGGGTGGCAAACTAATCTGTGGGTCCTGCGTGTTTGTAGGAAAGCCTGTTGTCAACAGTGGTGTCCTGCAGTCAGGAGAGAAAAGGTCCCACAGAGAAGACGTCCCCAAGTCCCGTTCACTCCGAGAGGGAAGCTGTGCTGGTCGGTGAGTGGTCACTCTGCCTCCTGCTCTGTTGAAATCGTACTTATTGTTTTCCACGTTTTATGTTGTAGACTCATTCATAACAAAAAAACAAGTGACTTTATTAATTTAAATAAATTAAAGCACCAACTGACACAGATGGATAAACATTTCAGTAATGCTTGATAAAAGCACTGTGGGTAAAATATGCCATCTGTAAGTTTTCCTAGAAATTATAATAATGTGCTGAAACATCTTTCTTTGGAAGTTTTTCTTGACACGTTCAAGCTAAACTCGGTCAAATGTTCAAGTCAACGCTTGGATCGTCTTCAGTTCTTTCACAGCTTCTCAACAGTGCTTTTCGTTTGCATTGAAACACGAACACCGTATTCCCCCTGAGATCACTTATTGCAGAGTTGTTGCAGCATCTTGAATAATGTTTTAAAATGTCTGAAATGTGTCCAGATGTTCATTTTAAGGCAGGAATTTGTTGCTGGACATTCAGCCTCCCTCGCAAAGGACTTTTATTATTCTGCTCCTGGTACTGGTTTGTTGTAGTTGTTAAAATGGTTAGGGTTGAATTTGAATGAAAGGCAAACGTACAATGGTTTGTTACTTTTTGTAATTCATGGAGGTTTTAAATTTGAATCAAAATAGTTACGTCTTAGTGGAGCTTAAAGAAACAGTTTCTGAATTATATTACTGAGGTGACTCTCACCGTGTTGTTTCTGTCACATATACTGATGCATACTGTGACCAGATAGTTCAATCTTTTATTAAATCTAGAGGTTTTTGTCTCTTCTTTTAATCAAAATGTCATTCAGGTGCTGTTAGTTCCAACAAGCTGGTCTGAAACCTTTAGAGAGCAAACAGCTCCTGTCTGACTGCTCTGCTATAAAGTGTGATTTGTTTTGTGTCGGACTGAAAGAACTGCAGGTCAGAGTTGTAGCCATCATTCGCTGTTTGTTCACCTGTCTCAACGACGAAGCTGACTGATCAGAGTAAGAAAAATGTGTTGCTCACATCTAAGCAGTCAGTTGATGTTTTTACATTTCTTACGTCTTTTTTACTGTAATAACAGATACCATGCAATAACCGGATGTTTCTTTAGGTCTCAAGAACAGAATACCCAGAGCAAAAGGACTGATCATGAACAGCTCAGACACAATAGTATTAATTCAGTGCTTTTCTTTACAGTGGGTTCAGGAACTCTGGAGAGCAACGAGCTGGGTCAGGTCCAAAGTTCTGTAATAAGGGGTTGATCAGAACGTTCAGGATCCTTACTAGTTGATGGTTGGAAGTTAGTTTGGTTCCAATATCCCGTACAGTTGTCGCTCGTTTATCGCAGGGGATCCGTACCCGGAAGCGCCACGATACGTGGAAAAATCGTGAAGT
>JBBPBX010000407.1:46439-61261 GCA_038048925.1 Garcialebias charrua | reverse complement strand
CTGCTTTATGGCATGGGGTTACTGTTTACTACTTAATGCACTTTCTGTTTGTCTTTGGATATTTTCTTTATCTGATTATGAATCTGTTGCGACATCAGCAACTCAGTTAAAGCCATTGTGTAATAACTCTCTGTCAGGTATAACTCCCATTTTATTAATGCAACTCTTAATTCAAATTTGACCCAAAGTGCTTGCCAACTGAAAGCAGACAATTATAAAACAAAACTGCAAATAAAGCATCATTATGTTTGTGTGATGGTCAAATTGTTGTGCCCTGAACATGTTTGATAGTTCGAATACGTATTATTTTTGCCCTGTATACTTGTGCACATGTGCAAAGAGATGTAGTTATGTGTTTTCCTCCGGAGGGAAACATTGCTCCATTTTCCATCAACACACCCATATGGCGCATATGTCATGCGGCTGCTTTCTGTGTCCTCACACTGAACCTGAATGTTCCTGCACGCAAAGAGCTGAAAAGTTACAAACACGCTAACCTGTTGAAGTAATGAAATGGTTTCTCATTGTCATTAGAATCAGAAGGAAATACCTTAAATTTGCCAGTAGGCGCTTACATTAACTCATTCTGAAAGATAAAAGGCAGACGATAATGTTTTTGCCTGTGTATGTGTGTGCTAGCAAAATAACTCATGAACCATTACATGTATTTTTATGGAACTCTCAGAAGGCCTCCCCGTAAAGCAAAGCCTAGATAGAGTTACATTATTAAATAAAAATAAGTGGAAAAACACTGACTGACTTGAGACTTGTGGAAGCTTTCTTTTTTTAATCAAAGTCTTGTTTATCAAATTATTATTACCGGTATTTGAACATACAAAAACAAAAAAAGACAAAACATAGAACAAACCCCATACAGTACATACATAAATGAATTAAAATGTATTACACAGGCATTGATATGTTTTCTACATACAACATAAAGGGCTGCCAAATGTCACAAAATCTTTTAACAGAACCATTCAGGGTATATCTGATTTTGTTCTAATTGGATATGATACTCTCGTATTCAATGTGCATATGTTGGTGAGTGTGGGTCTTTCCAATTGCATAAAGCAAGTCTTCTGACCAGAAGAGAGCCAAAAGCAATCGCATCCTTCTCGTACTTGCTGAAGGACAGATTCACAGGGACCGCCCCGAACAGTGAGATGAATGTTGATGGGTGTGCAGTTTTCCCACATATCCCAGAGAAGGTGTCCACAATAGATTTCCAAAAGTTCTGCAGTTTGGGACATGTCCAGAATGAATGCAGGAGTGTAGATGGAGTTTGTTTACAACGATTACATGCGGGGTCCAGGTTGGCTTTGATCTTGGACAGCTTGTCTTTGGACCAGTGCAGCTGGTACACTACAATGAATTGAATTACAGTGTGTCTCAGTGGTAGCTTTTTTTTTTTGCTATATTTGTTCAGTTTATGTGGACTTTTGAAATAGTTTTTGTTTTTCTTGATTCTATTGTAAGTCAGCAAAAATGTTTTGAAAAATGTTTTATAAGAAAACAGGCTGCTATTAGAGAAAGGCCAGTTTGCATTCAGACACAAAAAGACAACAATGTAATAACTATGTCTCAATCTGATGTTTGTACTTTCATTTGTAAATTAATATTATGCATGCAACTGCTTTTTGGGACAATTTGCCATTTATTTATTTTTTACTTCAGAAACTTTAGGCTTTTTGAATACCTTGGCAGCACCTCTGCTACGCACTGGTCTCAGGTATCATTTGTCGGTTTAATACGCTTAATGACTTTGAGGGCCACACTTTGTAATCACGGAGGTGGACAGATTAGAACTCCAGATGGTGCCAGTACCATCCGACTGTGAGTCTGACAACAGCTGTACAGCTGCAGGAGGTCAGTACCACAGTGGTCCTTTCTGCCTCTGCAGCCATTCAGCATCACATTGACTCTCAGGCTGAATGTCACTGCTAACTGTTGAGTTTTGATGGGGGTTTTAAGGCATGCTTGTCTCTGTGGAGCATAAGTTGACTTGTATTACTTAGGATAGTTGAGTGGCCAGTAGAACAGATGTCATACTATCAAATTAAAGCTTAATGCCAAACCAGCTAAAGAGAAACACTTTAAGCTCTGTAGCTTAAACACTTGACTGTGTGTGTGTGTCTGAGTGTGTGTGTGTGTGTGTCAACTTGTGTTCATTATGTGTGATCTGCGTCAAAGATACTCTTGAGTCAGCTTCACTGGAGTTTGATTCTTACTATTACTTCAGCATGACCATGTCTCGTGTTCTCTTTTACCTCAGCGGCCACTCCAGTTGTGTTTAAAAGACTTTAAAAGCAACGCAGAACTCACAATTTTCTCCTTTAACTGAGTCAGATAGTTGGATTTTATCTTACACCAGGCTGCTTGAGACTCTGGGTCATTGTACTCTGAAAAACCAACCCACAGGATTTGCATAATTCATTACAAGTGCTGTGAAGCAGACTGGAGACAGGTGTGCCAGCCGTTGTGGAAGAAGAAGCATGTCTAAAAAGAAAAAGGTAAAATAAAAATTGCCGTTTGATCTTGCTCCTGTGAATCTTCAGCTTACGTTTCTATCCAGATTTTGCACTAGTTGTTTGTTTTTGCTAACTTTTACATCTCTCGTATTTATTCTTTTGGAGGGAATTGTTGCTGGTGCAGCATGAGTGTGTGTGTGTGAGAATAAATGTTTTCTGCAGGAATTAAACTTTGCTTACTTTAAGAAGAGCTGGACTCTTCTCTCCTTTAAGTTTTGTGAACTGGCATTACAAGCTCACAAGGCTTTTCTCTGGAAAACAATCTGCAGGATCATCTTTCTATTCCAGGTGCTGACAACTCACACCGTTCCAGTGACAAAATCTGCAGCGCAATTTGTTTGCACATTAATCCAAATACAGTATTGTTTTCAGTTTTCACACATTGAGATCCACTTCAAAACCTTTGGTGATGCTCATATTCATATATGTGAACACTACCTGTGTATGAGTGATTTTAAAAAAAGGTTTGTGTTTTGTTTGCTTTAAATTGGCATTGCTGTATTTTATTTTTTATGGAACTTAAAATTATGTGAATGTCAAGGTTGAAATTGTGTACACAGAATCCTTTTATGAAGCATACACACTATCATGATCCATTTTTCTACTGTACATTTTTCTGCGTGATTCTTGTCCCACAGTTTTTAATCTATTTCAACAAATCATATATCAAAATGTTCAGTTCTTTCAGGAAAATCCAGCTACGATTTTTGGTATTGGTGCAACTTTAGCTTTTTGAAATATTTAACCTTTCTGCCATTTTTTCCCCCCAGAAAATTTAGCTCATTTTACTAAAATCTTTAGATCTGTTTACAACCTTTTACTGCTCCTTTCACATTTTGTTCTGGTTCAGCTTCTTTCAGCTTCCTTGTGCAAATAAAAATTTAAAAAAATCAGCTATTTCAGCTAATTTCAGTTTTTTTTTACAGTTTTGTGCTCGTTTCAGATTCTTTCTACTATACATTTTTTGCTTCTTCTTACTTCTTTCTGCTACCTGTAATTTCAGCTTGTCATGTTCCTTTCAGCTTATTTCTGCTAGTTTCAGTTATTTCAGCTATTAGCTGTTTTTATGCTACTTTAAGCTTTTTCAGCTAACTCTTCATTTTTGGCACTCATTTAACCTTTTTTCAGCATAATTTTTCAAATATGTGCTCACTCCACTTCCTTCTGGTAATTTAAGCTTCAGTGTGCTTTTTTTAAACCTACATTTCAGCTGGGTTTTTTTTTTTCTAATTTAAGCTTTTTTCTGATCATTTTCACTTTTTTTATAATTTCTGCCTCTTTCAATCTAATTGGGCAAACGTGTTCTTTCTATGCTTTCTTCTGCTAATTTAAGCTTGTTTCAGAATAGAAATAGAAACCGCCTTTATTGTCCCACGGATGGGAAATTCAAGTGTAACAGCAGCAACAGATGAAAAGTTTCACACAAAAGTTCCTAAATGTTAAGAACAATATATAAAGAAATAAGATAAACAATAATATTAATGAATAATATTCAGTATGTATTAGAATATTGATAAGGACAGACTATTTACAAAACAGCAGTATATGCAGTGTGTGTTTTAGCACAATTTAGTGCTTACCTTTTCAGCTAACTTTTTTTTTTGCTTTTTTTTGTTAATTTCAGCTATTTCAGATAAACTCAAGTTATTTGTGGTAATTTCTGCTACCTTTAGCCTATTTAAAAGGCTATATTTAGCATGGAAACAGCTACATAGTAGCTGAAATAGTAGAAAAAGCTCAAACTAGCAGAAAAAAGCTGAAGGAGCATAACAAGCTGAAATTATCAGAAAGAAGTTGAGCTAATTCCACATTTTTTAAACTAAATTCAGCTCTTCCACTTCCTTTCGGTAATTAAAGTTTTATTTTATTTTATTTCTAATATCAATTTTTTAGCCAATTTCCTTATTTTTGTGCTTGACTTATTTAAACCAAATTAAACAAATATGTGTTATTTTTTATTCATTCTGCTAATTTAGGTTTGTTCTTCCATTCAGCATCATTTTAGCATTTTTTGTGTGCTAATTACAGCGGTTTTTCAGCAAGTTTTTCAGCAATAAGCATTCACACTGCATTTTTACAGGAAATGCAATTTCTCTACTTTATATTCTGTCGCTTTTCAAAAGTAAATTGGTATGTAAATACTGTTTTGGGTCTGCATCAGTAAAAATGCAACATTTGTGGTTCTGATTTTGAATTTTAATAAATTTTGCCTAAGCTTTAACTAATCTAATTCTTATTGTATTTGTTTTTAGCGTAAGCTGAGAAATTACACAACAAAACCCATGGGTATAAATGTCAGAATGCTCACGTGGTCTCCTGAGTGCATGAGATAAATGGGATTTACTCCACAACAACACTGCTCTAAACCTCTAAACATCTTTGCCGATCATGCAGGAATTTACAAAATCTTTTCCATCACCATAATGAAAGTCGTTTACCTAATTCCAACAGAATACTGACGAAATAAGCATTAAACTTAGAGTTGTTGGAGATATGTTTTAAAAACGCCTCCATTTAGGCTACCAGTATAAAAAAGTACATTTTTCAGCTTCTGCTTCATGTCAGTCATTTCTTCTATGCTAAATCCTTGATAAAATGAAAGGCGCAGATTTAAATCTTCTTACAGTGAAATGCAATTTTTACAACGAGAGTCTGAGGATCAACAAGTAATCACTGAGTGTTTTGTAGTGCAGTTTGCAACCTCGTGACTGTGAAGATTCAATATATTAGTTTCTAATTGATTTGCCAAAACAGGTTTCCTGTTGAAACATCTCATGCGTGCATACATGTGGCTGTGGATTATCCTCCACTGTGTTTCTAATGTGTCAGAGAACAATCAATGTCATAATGAAGATAATCATCATCAGGATAATAAATACTAACATGACATTAATCATTTGTGTCTCTAATAGTGAAAATAATTCTAATCTGAGCAAAAATTGTTGACTTTTTTCTTTAATAGCTTTGCTATTGCTATTGTATTTTTAGCTTTTCAAATAATGATGATGAAATGTCAGCTGATTTCTGTTGCCCTTAAAGGGGACCAAACATGCAAAATACACTTTTTAATGTTTTTTTTTACTCAACTTTGGTTATGTACTTCTTAAAAAACAGTCCTAGGGCCAAACAAATGCACTCAGTGGTATATTTACTCTAAGTATATTTATTTTTCAGTGATATAAATGTCTCATTTTCAAATCCTGGCGCTTGTGATGTCACAAGCACCAGGACAACCCACCCCAACCTGAGTCCAGCCCCTCACCTAGCAACCCCTGGTGATGCTCCACCCACTTCAGTATAAAAGATGTCACGGTTGTTTTTCCTGAGTTCATCTCAGAGTTCGATGTTTCGTTGTTGTTAAAATGCAGTACCGCTAATAACTAATTATCTATCAGTAAAAACGAAAAAACTTATTTACGGGCTCTTAAATCAACCGGACGACTGCTCACGGACCATATCCGGTCAGCGCCGGATGTGGTCCGTCAAAAAAAAGCGGTGCTCGCACTAAGCGGTTAGCAGCCAGTGTGTTACTCTGCAGCCTTATTGCTTGTTTTCGAAGAGTAAAAACGAAGAGTTTTTAACATGGAGGGTGAACTTATGGATGTTTCTCAGCGGCCTACGCGACGCGTCAGCGCCTCATTTGCCCTGCCCAAAATGGCGTCTGCCTCTGGGTCTGACTCAGGGTCCCCTTTGGAGGGCGGAGTTAATGTAAACAGATTTTTGAAGGGCGTGGCCTTATCATAAACAGCTCGTTCAGAACAGAAGTCAGAAAAGGCACAACTAGAAAGGGGATATTTTATTATCTAAGAATTATTTTGTGCATTAAATTGAATGAACATGGTCTGGATAGCCCACAGACATACCATAAAAATTTATAGGACCAATAATTGGTCCCCTTTAACTGTCCTGGACAGATAATAATAATAATAATAATAATGAATTCAATTTATAACGCACTTTTCATTAATGAAAATCTCAAAGTGCTACAAAGTGCAACAGAATTAAATGTCAATAAAACAAGTAATAAAACAAGTAAAATCAATAACAGTATCAACCAAGATCAAAAGTAGAATCATGAGGAGGTAGAGTATGCTCGGTCGAAAAGAAAGGTCTTCAAGCCGCTCTTAAAGTCAACCAGTGACTGTGGGTATAGGTATACCGTATTTTCCGGTGTATAGGTCGCACCTTTTTATGGTTTTTTCAAGGCCTGCGACCTATACACCAGTGCGACCTATTTATGGATTTTTTTTCATATTTTTAGACCAATTTTTGGCTGAGTTATGGCCCTTTTTCCCTGTTGCATAAAATGGTGCAGTACCAGTTTCGGCCACCAGGGGGCAGTGCAAGTGCAGTACCAGTTTCGGCCGCTATGATCGCTAAAGAGGCCTGTACCAGTATTCTGCTTTATTTACAGATTTATTTGGGTGTAGCTGTAACTGTCAAAGTGCATTTCAATCAGCTGCACCTCCAGATGCTGCATATTTCAGCTCACAGTCAGCTCCACCTCCAGATAATAATAATAATAATAATGAATTCCATTTATAATGCACTTTTCATTAATAAAAATCTCAAAGTGCTACAAAGTGTAACAAAGCAAAGATCAAAATGAAACAAGTGATAAAATCAAATAAAATCAATAATAATATCGACTAAGATCAAAGATAAAATCATGTGGATGCAGATTAGGCTTGCTTAAAAAATAAATAAAATAAAACAAGTGATAAAATCTAGTAAAATATAATAAAATTGCTGCAGCTATCCTGCACTGGTTTCCACAGCAGCTGCAACTCTGAGCAGATCACCTTCAGCTGCAACTGATTTGTCATTTATTAACAAAAATTAAAGTGAGACACAGTCTTACAAAAAAGGCAGCCAACAAACATTTTTTTAGGAGTCTGTAGTTTAATTTTAATGATGTTGGTGGTATTTACATTTTGAAATAAGCTGATTTGTAATAATTTATTGACAAAAATTAAAGTGAGACACAGTCTTACAAAAATGGCAGCTAACAAATGTAGGTGCGACCTAGGTGCGACCTATACACCGGTGCGACCTATACACCGGTGCGACCTATTTACGGATTTTTCCAGTTTATTGATAAATATTAGACACTGCGACCTATACACAGGTGCGACCTATACACCAGAAAATACGGTAGATAGGGTATAGGTTTTGAAAGTCAGGATTAGAATTAATTGCAACATCTTCTTCAGTGACCTAAACTAAAAAGGATCAGATTTTCTTATCTAACCTAAATCCCAATTTGTTAAATATACGTGTACAGTATTGGCCTAAAACCGGACTGTTTTGTCTCTTTGTTTACTGAATTGTCTCACCAGTTGGTTGACAAAAAGAACATGTGTTTTGCTCTTATTTAAAGTGTTGCTGCATTCACCAGTCACATCACCCTCTGCTTTTGACTCCTGCGTGACTCTATTGGTCACAACAATCTGTTTGCCTGCCACAAAAGTTTTTCCTATGGCCCTAAGTGGAACAGCCAATGTGTCGATGTGTTCACTGAGCCAGAAGTGACTCTGTTAGCACCATATGAAGCACTGCAGCAAATAGACATTGCACACTGTTGTACAAGTCAGTGCTTTAGAAATCGTAAGGTGCTTGCTTCCTCTGAAACCATGATCTTCCTTCCGTCTGACATGCTTGACTGGCTTCCTTTGTCTCCACGGACACGACACATCTTAAGGGTGAGTTGGCAGCAACTTTTTAGTTCTATTTGAAATAGTTTTGCAATAATTTTGGAATATCTTCTTTTGTGAGTAGATGATGGTCAAAGAGAAGGTTATTATTTTCTTCCCTGTAGTGATTACAGGTTTAGTGCTGGGTGTCTGTGGCTGAGTGGTTAGAACAGTAGTCCTCCAATGCGAGAGTTGGGGGTTTGATTCCACCAGCAATCACATGTCGAAGTATTGCGAGACACTGAACCCCTAGTTGCCTCTGATGTGTGTCCCGTCGGTGTATGAATGTGATAAAGCTCTGATTGTTCTTTGTATAGATCTGGTAGTGCTGTATGAATGGGTAAATGAGGACACATATTGTAAAGTACTTTGAGCATCTTGATAAAATAGAAAGGTGCTATATAAGGACAGTCCATTTACCATTCTCAGCTTTGAAATAAATGCTGCTGGGATAGCCTTTGGTGTAAAGAAAGAAACAGCAGCGAAAATCTTTGTTTTTTCCAGGAGGCAATGGGAGACAGAAGAGCTATGGCTACTATATCTTATCCTTTCCTGTTATTTTCCTCTGATTCTTTTAACTTGATCTCTCTTCCTCTTTTTACCTCTTCCTCTCGTCATCTGTAATTAGAGATGGTCCCGAGGCCCGAGCGACCTGACGTGTAGTGTAGCTAGGTAACCTCAGTCTGAAGCTGGCTGCAGACCCTGGGGCATTCATTAGACATGAATCATAGTAAGAACAGACTCTGCATGAACTCTCCAGCCTGATCATGGTTGTTTGTCTTGATCAGGAAAATGTGATTGATAATAATAATAATAATTAATTCAATTTATAACGCACTTTTCATTACTGAAAATCTCAAAGTGCTACACATATATTGAATGCTACACACATTCATAAACCGGTGGCGGCAGACTACCATGCAAGGTGCTTTCCAGTCCTACCGGGAGCAACTCAGGGTTAAGTGTCTTGCCCAAGGACACAACGACACATGGTGCGGGTCCCGGGAGTCGAACCGCCAACTTTCTGATCGGGAGACGACTGCCATTATCACTACACCACGGCCGCCCTCGCCCCTGATTAAAAAAGTGCTGTGTGTTTCATTGTATGTTCCCATACAAAGACGAAATTAGTTCTCTGCATTTAACCCATCGCACCTGGGATACATCCAGGTGGAGCGGTGGGCATATGTGGGCTGTCCGGGGAGCAATTCGGGATTAGGTGTCTTGCTCAGAGACACCACAAGATGAGCAATGACCGGGGATCGGACCCAGGACCTTTGGGTCCCAAGTCGGCTGCCCTGCCTGTCTTGGCCCCATGATTATTTTTGTAGTTTAGAGGATACCATACCATAACATACCATGTCATTTCATACCATATCATATCGTACCATACCTACCATACCATGCCATGCATATCAAACCATGTTGTATCATATTGTACCCTGCCATACCATGCCATGCCATACCATACCATGCCATGCCATACCATATGGTGCCTTGCATACCATACCATGTCGTATCATATTGTACTGTACCATACCATACCATGCCAGCTTTACTTATTGAGCACTTTCAATACCCACGGGACAAATGTGCTGTACACATACAAGGGTACAATCAATCAGAACGAAATAAAATGACCTAGATAACAATAAAATTAAAATAACTTCCATCCATCTTTCCATTCATTATCTGTACCCACTTTTTTCCTCTTCGGGTCATGGGGGTCACTGGTGCTCAACCATCCAGAGGACTTGTCTTTCACTTGGTTGGATTTTTTTTTTAACCTAGATTACTGAGCATGAACTTTGATATTTTGAATCATCTTGGCTATGGCTGCCTCAGAGGAGTCGATGGCAGAAAGAGCGGACTCCAGAAACCATCGTATCACTATCAAACAGGTTGGCCCACTTTCCACTTATGGAACTGAGTTTGTTGCGGCTCCCCGGACTGAAGAAGGCCTTTAGATGAAGGACGAAATGTTTCAACAAGAAAATAAAAAAGAGCCTGTCCAGAGGACCTGACTGAACTTTGCTGGATTTTTTTTTACCTGAATTGTTGGGCATGAACTTTGATATCAATACATACATATATGTACAAAATACACTGAATTTGAAATGTTACTGATTGAGATGAACATAAAAGAATAAATGTTTTACATTTAAATATTTGAACAGTGAACAAATAGAAATTGACCCCCCCACACACAAAAAAAATGCATCAGATTCACATAAAACTTCCAGAAATTTGCAATTTCTGTCATTTTGAAATATAAAAGACTAAAGATCTTAGACAGAAAAAAATGTTTTTTTAAAGGTAAATTATTTGAACGCACCGCTGTGCTTGCTGAGTAAAAGTAGACCAAGAAAGTAGCATTTTGTATGTGTGTATGTGGGGGAGGGGGTGTTTACTAGGCAAAGTGAATGATTTATCCAGCAGCACTTGAAGGCTTCTCAGAGTTTCATTTGTATAATAGCTTTCTTGGCAAGGGAAAATGATATTAGAGAGGCCCTTCTGACATTTTCTCAGTTATCTAATTCTAGTGTGCTTTGGCCTTTTTCGTGGTCTATTTAACTTTACTGAACATTGCTTCTGTGGCTTGTTTTGATAGCACTTCTGACAGAAAGTAAAACTCTGTTGATAGTGTAATATAATGGCTCTGTCACTGCCCTGTAAAAATCAATGTTATTGCCGGTTTTGGGTCACTTTTTCCTCTCAATGAGATATTATAAATAACATAATTTGCGTATAATAGAACTGTTTCCAATCCCAAATGCTTTATCGTTGTGTGTGTGTGTGTTAAGAGCTTTACGTTTCTATTTTTAAGGTAAACTGATTTATATTGGTTGCATTCACTGCAGGTGAAATGACCCGGAATAAAACTGATTATTCAGATCAGTGTATTTCTGATTAAATCAACAAACTACTTTATCAATCCTTGAATAGTTTCTAATTAATGTGAGCAATATGAAATGTTGAAACGGGTGGATTTAATGAAACATATCAGTCACTTCATACACTGCAATGTGATTTTGTATCGACGGGAAACTCCCACTGGCAGTTTAGTTTTATGTGCGATTGATTCCTCCTTGTGGTTCAATTACTATATGCTGGTTCTGTAAGCTATCCATGTCTTTGCGTGCCTGTCAGTGTGAATGGCTGCTGACGTCACAGTGAGCATGCTCTGATCGATAAGCTAAAAGCAGATGCAGGATTTTATTCCAAGATGTAAAAAGATGTGAACGTTGATATGTCAAAACCCACTTAGAGAGCTCATAGATTCAGAGATGATAATTATTGTTTGCAGTGAGGAATGTTAGTGCATTTTGAATTTTATTTTATTAATATCATAGCAAGATAAAGCTAACAAGTCTGGGCTGTTAGACCACAGAAACAGTTGGGTGTAACAGCTAAGCATGCATTGATTTTCATGTTCAACGTGGAATTTATTTAGATTTTTAGAAAATTATCTCAAGTTTGAGTCTCTGGAGTAGTTGGTTCTGGGTGGCTTTCACCATCAGGTTAACCTGAAAGAACTTCAGATCAAAATGTTATTATTTTCAATGTGTTTCAGCTTTGTCTCTTCATTACTGCCCACCACTGAAGGTTCAAATTAATAGTTTTTGTTCATGTACCTTTGTGTGTGTGTGTGTGTGTGTGTGTGCGTGTGTATGTGTGTGTGTGTGTGTGTGTGTGCGTGTGTGTGTGCGTGTGTGTGCATGTGTGTTGTATCTGTGTATCATCCACGTAATGATGAAAGTAGATCCTATTTTTTCTAACAAACACACACACACACATATATACATATATATATATACTGTATAGCCTACATATATATACATATATATANTACTGTATGTATGTGTATATATGTTTATATACATATATATTCATCTCATAGGCAGAACTGTCTCTGACGGACAACAGGAAAACTGTTTACAGAATCGGCCAGATGGGCTGGCCTGTGAGCACAGAGAATATTATGGCTAACTTTCACAGACAAAACAGAGAAGGAAGTGAACAGCCTTTACGTCCCAGAGGATATTGATCTCATCGGTTCTTCTCCTACAGTTTGGTCAGGGTGACAGGGTCTTGTAAGATTGGCCTTACACAGCTAATATGACAAAATTAAAAATAATATTTCTGCACGAAGTGCTACAACTAACTGCTGCTGTTATTTCTGTATGCAAATTATATGTCAATTTTATTAAGGCCTCCTGTGTGGGCAGCACATCTGGAAAAGCCCCATCAGTGAAAGTCAATTGAGATTTTCATAAAATGAGTCCATAAAGACACCATCAAGTGATCCTGGATACATCTATATATACTGAATATACATTTATGTGTATGTATATATGTATATATATTGTATGTATATATACTACAACCAATCTCTTCGGGAGCTCCTGGACCTACACGCCCCCTTGAAGACAAGACTGGTGTCTTTCTCGCGTTCAGCCCCCTGGTACACTGATGAGCTGCGCAAGATGAAGGCAACTGGCCGTGCTATTGAGAGACGTGTAAAATCATCTGGTCTCTCTGTGCATAAGCAGGCATATAAAGAACATCAGAAAGCGTACGCCTATTCTCTTAAAGAAGCACGCTCCAAATATTATTCTAACATCATCAACACCTGCCCTGGAAACTCTAAACAGCTCTTCTCCACAATAACTCGTCTGCTTAATCCCATTAAACAAACTCTTGAGGACTCTGCTCAAAAATGCGACCTGTTTCTTTCGTCTTTTAAAACCAAAGTTGACACTATCAGATCTCAGCTCCACAACCTCCCTGTTCTCAGTGTCAGCTTTGACGAAGTTGTTCAGAGTGAGGTGGAGGCCATCATCAAGAAAATGAAGACTTCATCCTGCGCCCTGGATCCTTTCCCCTCGTCTCTCATAAAAACCAATCACTCTGCAATAGGCCCACTAATCACTCAAATAATAAATCAGTCTCTACAATCTGGTCATGTTCCACTGCCTCTAAAAACTGCCATCATTAGGCCTCTTCTGAAAAAATCTAATTTGGATCCCGACATTTTTTCTAATTACCGCCCAATTTCACACCTCCCTTTTCTGTCTAAAGTGCTGGAAAAAGCTGTTGCTGCTCAGCTGCAGGACCACCTACAACAACACTCCCTGTATGAGAAGTTCCAGTCTGGATTCCGAGCAGCTCACAGTACTGAGACTGCATTGCTGAGAGTTACCAATGATGTCCTCATGGCTGCTGACACTGGTTCTCCCTCCATCCTTGTCCTCCTTGACCTCACTGCAGCTTTCGACACTGTGGACCATAGTATCCTCCTCCACCGTCTTCATGTGGAGGTCGGTCTCTGTGACACTGTCCTGGACTGGTTCAAATCTTTCCTCTCCAATAGGCTGGAATGTGTTAGTCTTGGCAACGCCACGTCCCAGACAGTCTGTGTCTCCTGTGGTGTCCCTCAGGGGTCAGTTCTGGGGCCCCTGCTGTTTTCCCTTTACATGCTGCCTTTAGGTCAAATTATTAATCAGTTCAACATTTCTTTTCACTGTTATGCCGACGATACACAGCTTTACATCAGGACTGGAGCATCCTCATCTTCCACCTTGTCATCTCCATCTTCACTCACTGCCCTCTCTGCCTGCCTGGAGGCAATTAGGGCATGGATGAATCAGAACTTTCTTCAATTAAACTGCTCCAAGACTGAGGCCATACTGATTGGCACCCCTCACCAGGTACAAACATCTCCTATAACAACACTTTCCTTTTCTGGACAAGACATCCCCCTCTCCACCTCTGTTACTAATCTTGGAATAAAAATGGACTCCAATCTTACATTTGAAAATCACATTAAGCTTCTGTTTAAAACTTGCTTCTTCCATCTTCGAAACATCTCCAGACTTCGCCCATCCCTAACTTTTTCCGATGCTGAGAAGCTCGTCCATGCTTTTGTCTCCTCCAGGCTCGACTACTGCAACTCCCTGTTTATTGGAATCCCTGGCAAAAACCTTCAGAAACTTCAATATATTCAAAACAGTGCAGCAAGGATCTTGTTGAGAGTTCGTAAATTTGAACATATTACGCCCATTCTCCATAACCTTCATTGGCTTCCTGTCGCCTACAGAATTCAGTACAAAACTGCTCTCATTACACATCAATGCTTACATGGAGCTTCACCAGATTATCTGAAGGATATTCTTATTCCATACTCATCCACCCGGTCGCTGCGGTCACAGAACAGTAATCTCCTTCACATTCCGAGAACCAAATTAAGGACCATGGGAGACCGGGCTTTCAGTGTGGCTGCCCCCCGCCTGTGGAACTCTCTTCCTGACTGTCTGAGAGCCCCACAGTCTGTGGTTGACTTTAAGAGCGGCTTGAAGACCTTTCTTTTCAACCGAGCATACTCTACCTCCTCATGATTCTACTTTTGATCTTAGTTGATACTGTTATTGATTTTACTTGTTTTATTACTTGTTTTATTGACATTTAATTCTGTTGCACTTTGTAGCACTTTGAGATTTTCATTAATGAAAAGTGCGTTATAAATTGAATTCATTATTATTATTATTATTATTATTATTATTATTATTATTATTATTATTATTATTATTATTATTAT
>JBBPBX010000407.1:27973-46191 GCA_038048925.1 Garcialebias charrua | reverse complement strand
AATAATAATAATAATAATAATAATAATGAATTCAATTTATAACGCACTTTTCATTAATGAAAATCTCAAAGTGCTACAAGGAGCAACAGAATTAAATGTCAATAAAACAAATAATAAAACAATTAAAATCAATAACAATATCAGCCAAGATCAAAAGTAGAATCATGAGGAGGCAGAGTATGCTTGGTCGAAAAGGAAGGTCTTCAAGCCGCTCTTAAAGTCAACCACAGACTGTGGGGCTCTTAGACAGTCAGGAAGAGAGTTCCACAGACGGGGGGCAGCCACACTGAAAGCCCGGTCTCCCATGGTCCTTAATTTGGTTCTCGGAATGTGAATAGTACTAAATTCATATATTTTGTCACTATTATTTGTAAACCAGACGAATAGATCATAAATTCTGTTCTATTCACAGGGAGGCATTTGATCTTCTCCAGAGTGTAAATCGTTCAAGGAGAAATACTGTTCTAACTTTTCTAAATAAAAAGTTTAAGTATATTTACTGTATTTTGAATGAAGTCAACTTTAAAACAAAACAAAACCATAAATCTTTGTATCTAGAAGTTATTTGTTACAAAGAACCTAAAAGTGTACTGGTTTTAGGGTGTGAATTACTGAAATACGTTTTCAGCGACAAATTTACACTTCAGCTTGAATGTTTCTCTTCATCATTGGTCATTATGGCTTATAGAAACAACTTTATATTGTTGACCAATTAAAATATATCTTCTGTTACATAGTAGCCGCACTTGTCACCCCACAAAGTTGTTTTCAGTGCATTCTTTTGTTTGCTTTTGTCAAAAAGATTAAAACTACTAAATTAAACATGATCAGAGAAATCATGAAATTGCAAAGGAATCAAACAGCCTTTGCCAAAATTCAGCTCCTTGGCTTGAAATTGTAAACAGGGCACAGCCTCAGCGGAGGATATGAAGTACCATATTTTCTGCCGGATAAGTTGCACCTTTTTATAAATATTTGCAAGCCCTGCGACTTATACACCAACGTGACTAATAAAAGTTTTCCCCCCATATTTATAACCCAATTTTTGACTGAGATCTGACGATTTCATTCATTCTGACATGAAAAATATTGAACATTAACATTTGCAGCCGCTAAAGGCGCGAGAGGGCCCTCGAGCCTTGTGGTAAGCCAAGTGTCTCATTAATAGGTAAAAGTGGCTATTAACGAGACACTTGGCTTGCCATAGGGAGCCACCTTCGTCCCCGCTCCAGAACTCCTGGAGCAAATGTCAAATCAGCTGCGTTTTACCGCACCGTCACGGTGAAATGCAGCTGATTTGACCATTAAAGTGCATTTATTAAGAAAAAGTTCAACTGAGACACACCTTTGCTATAATGTCGCGCAAACAAATAATTGTTTTTAAGTGTTAATCTTGTTAAATGCTCGTTAAAGTCCTACCGTACACGCTCCCGCGGGCGCCATTTTGGCAGCCAGTTGATTTTTGGCACAACACCGGCCCACGTTTCCAAGTGGTCAGCGGTGGCGCATAATAGATGTGACTTATGTACAGTATGTTGTTTTTTCCCACTTTATTAGACATTTTTGGACTGATGCCACTTGTACACCAGAGTGGCTTGTACGGCTGTATGGTGGAAAATAAGGTATACTCGTACTTGTCAAAAGCTAAATCAGCAGCTACAAAATTTGAAACGCTCTAGAAACTTAAAAAGTAACTGATGTTACAGTAATATGCTATTTACTGTTGCAACTTCAAATAAAAAGTTCCCCTTTTCAGATTTTGTGCAGTTTATCTGTTGACATAATACATGTTGTATTAAATTATCTTTTTACAATCAAATGGTTTTCATTGACAGTGAAAACCAACATCATTTAGCCAATGTCATACAAAATGATGCAACCCAAGGAGTATAATGTCATTTTGAAAGTATTTTTTATTGTAGACATGTTTGTTTGCTAAACAAACAAGCATGTCTCTTGAACCATTTTGCCATCGTTAAATGAAAGTAACGTGTCACGTGCAGAGCACACAACCTGATGCTAATCCGCAGAATGGGGTTAACCCTGATCAAAACACAAAATAATCTAGGATTTAACTTGGATTGCTCAGAAAACATTATTTTTCCACTAGGAAAAAAAAAATCAGGATTGAACAGAATGTTGGATAAAGCTTAGATTCTGATTGCACAGGTTAGAGATTTAAAAAAAAAAAGCCACATCTGTTGCAGTTTGTATGTGTGTGTTTTATGTGACTTAGCTCTTATTCTGCAGTTGTTGCTTCTGTTTTACAGCTCATGGCTACGCTTTTAAAGTTTTTACTGCAACTAGAAGATCTAACATGCGATTCTAGATTCTCTGCAGCTCTGATTGCAAAGACCTAAACAAAGTGTCTCTGATCATAAAGACAAATCTGCTGCAAGTTTCTTTTTAAGTAACCGCTACAGTCCTTAGATGTGTGCCAGCTGCTCTCGGCCTCTTGATTACTTAACCGTCTTTTATACGTCTGTAAATTTTAATGGACGTAAAATCGCTACGCTAAATGATTTCTGAGAAACTTACTTTCAGATGTGAAGTCAAACGCAAATATGATCGTGTTCCTTAGTGGGAGCAAACAGAAAGTTTTTTGTTTTCGTCCCGTCGACGATGAAAGAAAATATGCCTACAGCATGTGTTGTGTATCGACACAGTGAGTTCAGATCCTCTGGGCTTCCTCCCTCTTGAAAGCAAAGCAGAACACATGTAAACGCTGCAGATCACACGCTCGCACTCAGACATAAAACGCTTCTGCAGCTGCTTTTGGTGTTTTCTGGAATTTTCAGGCTGGCCCCATTGGCTGGAGATCTTACTTCCTAACTAGCTGTGTATGTGTGTGAGGGACAGGGAGAGTGTGTGGGTATGTGGGAGGAGAAAGAGGGGCAGTAGGGCTTGTTTTTTGGGACTGGAGGACGGTTGCAGTGCTCTGAAGGAGTGTTCCTCCAGCGTGGGAAAGACGTTTGAGTTTCTGCCTTTCGGGATCTAAAGTAGGCCAAAGAAGGGCTGAAACTTTCTTTGCACAGGAAGAGTTTAACCTTCTGGAAGTGGGACAGGGTGGGATTTGTAGGTGCGAAGCAGCCCGGCTGGTAGGAGATCTTGTGTTCTGGACAAAGATGAGCAACAGCTGAGGAGATTTCTCTCCGTCTGGCTGAACAGCACAGAAATGTTTTACTCTACGAGTGAGGAGTCAGATCTGGTGAGTTTGTATAACTTTCTCTTCATCTTTCGTCTGAACAAAGAGGAAGGGCTTCAACTCCAGGGAAGTGGGGAGTATTATAGGATTTAAAGGGGCAAATCCCACAAATCCTGTTTTTCGTCTTCCCACCTTTCTGGGAAAAAATAGTGAGTCTTGAGAAACTTATTGTCTCAAGACAAAAAGATTTACAAAGAGATTCAGTATTCATTCATTCAACCTTTATTTAAACAGATAAGTCACATTGAGCCTTGAAGACTCATTTACAAGTGAGATCTGTTGGACGGACAATATAAAAGTGGTGAAAAATGACACAGGGTTTGGAGACAACCCCTATGTATGAGTATGAATTTGTTAACACCGTATGACCTTAAGTATGGAGACAAACTGCCAACTGGAGCAAAGAGTGAAAGAAATCAACCAAAATTAGGTTTTGTTTGTGTAAGAAATGACAAAAAACCTGGTTCAGACTCAGAGTTTTGTCATAAAAGAGGGTTTTATCTGAGCTGATGTGATATTCACACAACTTTTTAGTATATGAGCAACTTCCTGTCCAGTTTGAAACATTTTTATGATGGTGACAGACTTTTGTCTACATATTCATCCACACCCTTACGATTAAAAGAACATTTTACAAGAGCAACAATAAAATAAATCATTATTGTCAAAGTCTTTCTTGTAAGGATCAAAAAGTTTCCAGTAAAAAGTGTAATTTTAGAAAATGTAAAATGTGAAAGTTCTCCGTTTGTGATGGTTCCAGCATAAACCAAACAGAACTTTGATTAAGGGAAACTGAATAGATGAGTAAAAGTGGCCGTTAATGATTAGATGTTTTTGTGCTGTGTGTGTTTCTGAGATAATCGGTTCATCTTTAGCTCTTCATTAAATCTTGAAGTATCGTTAATTCTTATATTTAGAGTGTGTTTGTGGTCGTTGTTCAAAGTGTCCACGCATCTTCTGTCACTCTGACACTGACAGCTGTGGAGAGGTGAGTTAGCTTAGCCGACTGAATGGGTGCTGCAGAGATACGATGCGGTTCAGTTTGAGAACAATTGGTTATAAAAAAAAAATTACAATAAAATGAAGAGCAGAAAAATAAAGCATGCTTATTAAAACGGTTTAACTACTAAATGAAATGCTTTCAAAACAAGGAATATCTGAAAAAAAAAACACATTGAAAACTAAGTTGATGTTGTGATAAACTAGGATTTTTTAATGCAGTGATTTGTTTTGATTTATAATTATTACCATGATCTTAACCAGATATATTACCATGATATAGCCCACATTAATTAGGTTTTATGCATTTAGCATTTAAATTGTTAAAATTGAACATTTTCTTCATTTTTTTTCAGATTAATTTAGAATTCAGTTACTTGTAATGTAGTAGATAACATGGAGAAGAAAGAATTTGCAATCAACCCAACAAAGTTCAGTCAGGTCATCTGTACGATTTTTTTTTTTTTGTGTGAGATATTTTGTCCTTCATCCAAAGGACTTCATCAGTCTGAGGAGCCACAACAAGCGGAGTCCCTCAACCAGCACACTCCCATAGTGGGCCAACCTGTTTGCTGGTGTTAAGATGGTTTCTGGGGCCTGCCATCTCCCCTGTCAACTCATCTGAGGCAGCCATAGCCAAAGTGGTTCAAAACATCAAAGTTCATGCTCAATAATCCAGGTTAAAAAAAAAAATCCAACAAAGTGCAGTCAGGTAATCTAGTCTTTTTTTAATTTTTTTTATGCTTTGTCCATCTTATCTCCAGCAAACTGGTTGGTCCACTATGTGTATGTGCTGCTTGTGGGACACTGTTTGTTGTGGTTCCTCGAGACTGATGAAGTCCTTTGGATGAAGGCAAAAATATCAAAAAGAAACCGTCCAGATGACCTGACTGAAATTTGTTGAATTTTATACCTGGATTATTGAGCATAAACTTTGTTGAAGATTGTGCAATCAAGTTTTTTTTTTTTTAATTCTACATTTTTATACAACCTGGTTTGGTTTAAAATTGTTCCAGAGTTGTTATTTCTCAGTGTTTAGACAAACAAATCAATGAGGCTGAAAGGTTTTCATACTTGAACGGTTTGTTTTATTCCCCTGACGATGGTAAGAAGCTCGTTCTGCTCTCTGAGCCAGCTCTCATCAATCATCTTACTGCCTGCCTCGTACAGGAAACTGTCTGAATATGATGACACAAGCAAAAAATACTGCAAAGAGCAGCCTCGGCTCCTTTTTACCGGATCGTCTTAATCACCGTTTATCCTATTATGGTGCTCTCGCTTTCCTCAGAGGAACCTGTGAGAGGAGGACCAGTTAAACAAGGTTTCACTGTGATTGGATTCTTTAATAGTTATAGAGCAACATGTGGAGTTTTGCTGTGAGTAGGTGGAAATATTAAAAGCTGCACAAACAGTGGTCCCAACACCCCCTAACCCGTTTCTCTGATTAGGACCATTTTGCTTTAAACAATGATTAATTTAATGTAACAATTCCCTTTCTATCATTACATAGATTACATCACTGTTTCTCTACATATATTAATGTTTTCATACAGTTAAAGAACAACACCCTTGATATGGGATTTGTGCTGCTTCAGAATAATTACACGTATTGATATTAGACCAAGTTATAAACCTTTTAAACATTATTGATGGAACTTTATCTGTGTGGTTTTATCACAAGCTAGTATAAACGTACAGCTGAAGACTACAGTTTACTGTGTGTTGCACTGAAGGAGAAAACTTTCTGTTTCAGTAAATCATGAAAACTGCACCTGAGATGCAACGTAAAAAAAAAAAAAAAGAGCACAGTAATACGTTGAGAGACAAAACCCTGAATTTTGGTACTTCAGAATAACAGTGTGAATGTTTATGAATTATTCACACTGTTGTGATACATTTTTCTTTGTTTTTCGACATCTTTCTCGGTCCACGATTTTTGTGCTATTTCAACTAATCATATCTCAAAACGTTTAGCTCATTCAAAACAATCCTGCTACGACTTTAGGTACTGGTGCAACTTTAGCTTTTTGAAATATTTAGCCTTTTCTGCCATTTTTTTTCCTCATTTTGTTCTGGTTCAGCTTCTTTCAGTTTCCTTGTGAAAATGTAAACTTTATTTCAGCTACATTTCACTGTTTTTCATCTGTTTTTTCAGTAGTTTTTGCAGCTGTTTTGTGCTCCTTTCAGATTATTTCTACTAACTACATTTTTGTGCTTCTTCTAACTTATTTCTGCTAATGTCAGTTTGTTATGCTCCTTTCATCTTATTTCTGCAAGTGTCACCTTTTTCTGCTATTTCAGCTTGTATTTAGCTGTTTTATGCTAATTTTAGAATTTTCAGCTAAGTCCACATTTTTTGCACTCGTTTAAACCTTTTTCAGCCTAATTCACCAAAAATCTGCTCTATCCACTTCCTTCAGTTGATTAAAGCTTATTTTTGCTTTTTTAGTTACCATACCTTTCAGCTGTTTTTTTTTTTGTGTGTGTGTGTTACTTTCATAATTTTTCATAATTTTTTCACTTTTTTGTGCTCATTTCTGCGTCTTTCAACCTAATTGGGCAAACATGTTATTTCTGCTTTCTTCAGCTAATTTAAGCTTGTTCTACCATTTCAGCTACATTTTTAGCCTTTTTTTGTTAATTACAGTAATTATTAATATTTTTCTTGGTAATTTCTGCTACGTTCATCCTAATTAACTTAATTTCAGCTTATTATGCTCCTTTCAGCTTCTTCTGCTAGTTTTAGCTTTTTCTTCTATTTCGGCTAGCATTTAGCTGTGTTTATGCCAATTACAGCTTTTTCAGCTAATTCAATTTTTTTTTTAATTTCAACTCTTTCCACTCATTTCTGCTCATTTAAACCTAATTCAGCAAATATGTGTTATTTCTGCCTTTTTCTGCTAATTTAAGCTTGTTCCATTTCCGCTACATTTTAGCATGTTTTTAGCAGAGCCATATAGCTTGTTTCTAGCCTGGTTAAAACCAGAACCTTGTCCTTCACTTCGCTTCGGACTAGGGTCTGGGACTTCTCCATTGAGAAACGATTCTTGCTGGAGGCGTGGCCTCTGCCTGAGGAACAAAACCATTGGATCTTAGAAAAATTTTGAACAGGGAAAGCATTCTGCTCCCTCCCCCTCAGAGCTCTGCCGAACTTGACATCTGCTCCGCCTCCTGCTGCTATTTCTCTCACTGCCTGCATATTCTGTGTTTATATGTTATAAAACGTTTGAAAAAAATTAAATAAAACCATGTAGCGCTGGTCCAGAAGACCAGAAAATATGCAGGGACTCGGGCAGCAACGTAAAACCCTAGTTTAATTCTCTCGTGACAACCTGAGGCATTTCCTTATTCTTTGCACTCAGCGGAGAGAGAGGAGGAGGGAGGAGGGAGCGAACACTTGACTTTTGGCAAAAAAACAAAAGAAAACTCCAGATAAGGGATTAAGAAGGGGAAATTAATACATTTGTGTCACATATAAAACAGTCCTGCATCGCTTTGCATCGCTTTGAATGAGAACATGCGAATGCTCGCTGGCTGCGCTGGGACAGGTGGGGGCGTGGGTTAGGGGCCAAAAACTCCGCCCCTTCTGTTCTCTGATTGGTCCGGTCAAAAATCTACCGGAGAAATCGTTGTCTATGGGAGAAGTCCCAGACTGAGCAGTGAAGGGAAATGAGAATTGAGCGGAGCTGTGCAGGAATGGCGAGGGCCAGGCTAGCTCATTTCAGCTGTTTTTCAGCAAGTTCTTCAGCAATACGCATTCACACTGCATTTTCACAGGAAATGCAATTTCTCTAGTTTCACTTATGGTTACCACTAAAATATAAAGCATAAAATTGTATTTTTGATTAAATTTACTTCCTAGAAAACTGTTCCCGTTCTGTTAAAATCCTGCATCCTATTTCTTATTAATGTAATCAATATTTAGGCTTAATATTCACAATTCTTGTTTTCTTTCCATCTTGTCATGGCACAATAGTGAATTGTAAATATTGTTTATCTTAATTTTGGTTTACAGTAAAACAATACCCAGCTCTAAGTTATTAACTTCCATTAGGCTTTTTAAAAGTCTCTACCTCTATGTTTGAGCTCAGTGAAGTTGTCAGATGATTGACAGCCTCAAAGAGATGATTCTTTTATTAAATGTTTAGTGCTGAGTAAACACTTATTTTAAAGGCCTGTCTGTATCACCTCGACCTTCATAAGGAGGTTCCTCCTTTGTCAAACAGCAGATTGATCGTTGCTTCTCCCTCTTTATATCGCCTTGATCATTTCCAGTTACTTTTCTGTCACAGATTCACATATGTTTCTCTTTTACTTTCTTTATTTTATTCCTCTGTTCTTTGTTAATGTTTTAGTGAGCAGTTCGTGTAGCAGTCACACATGTCTCACACTTGATCGCTGTGTCTTCTGCCATTGTCTCCTTTTTGGCAAAGGAGACACTGTTTTGCGATTTAATTGACTTTGTGTTCCGTCGACTGAAGTGGCAGTGATGGACAGATGGCAGGGGGATAAAATCGCTTTGGTTCTAGCCAGGAATGAGTCACGCCAAGTCCGAAACTGCTTGCGCGCTCGCTCGTTGTCAGCTTGCCGCAGTCAGCTACAGTCCATCAGCCAGAGCCGTCGTGGAGCAGAAATCTTATTTCTGTAGTCATGATGCATTTTGAGCGGTACAGTGGACTCCAGCTGTTTTGTTTTCTTTTTAAATGAAATTTCACTGTGTTTTAGAGTAAAAGTTTAGGTGCATTTAACAGATTGTGCAAACATCCCTTGGTAGTGCATCAAAACTTTTAAGTTTTCTCTTTTAGTTCATTCCTTAAATGTGGATTTTAGTACTGTATTTTATTTTGTATTGGTGTGAAGCTTGGTATCTGTGCCCTTTAAAAGCTAACTGGCAGTGTCTGCCTTGTTTGTTAGTTTGATAAATCTTGTTGCTGAAGTAAATACAACAAAACGAGTGGCAGGATGGAGAAGATCAAGTGAGATTTAAAAAACTGCCTTTGGCTAAACAAGTATCCCTCCTTCTCAACTTGTGCAAGAAAGCCAAAGCTACTGGGAATACTGGGAGCAAAGAGGGGTGTAGGACACAAAGTCGAGGGGAGATGATGAAAGTGACAGAAATGGGAAAAAAACAAGTAAAATGAAGTGCAAACAGGCAGAAGGTGGCGTGAAGGTGGCAAGCGACAGCACTGTGGACCTGAGTAGAGAATATGAACACTTCATTGCACCCAATGAGCTTTATTTTCTGCGTGACTGCAAGGCTTGTACAGAGATAGTAGCTAAAAATGAGAATACAGTACGCTTTTAGGTAGTGGACAGATTCCCTGGTGTATAACTGCATCATCCACTATCTAGGAAGTGATGCTGTTAGATTTGGTAGGCAGCATCAGCTGACTCACATCTTTTGATTTGTATGTCCAAATAATGACCCCTATCCTTTTGCTCTGGAGGTCATCGTGGGACTTGCAACGAGGACTTCTACTTAACAAATCAATAGGGATAGTGGAGACCAAAGGACCTTTCAAACCCCCTTCATCTCTCATTCTTTGACTGCTGCACATAGACAGCCACTTTCACAAAAATCTCTGATTCGCTGATGAAAGAACCCGATTTGGGTCAAACGTTTCTGTTTCTATACAAAAAATGGTGTGCTTTTGGGTGTTTGAAGTTAGCTCTGTGAGGCTGTGTTCTGGCACACCTGCGTGCTCAGTTAAATGCTTATGTTTGTATGAAAACACTCACTGTCGAAAAAAATCTAAAAGGTGCATAGTGGATTTCACCCAGAAGCACTAAAGTCAGTCTAACTAGTGCTGGGCGATATGGAAAAAATCATATATCGCGATATGGACTTTTTTATATCGCAATAACGATATATATCACGATATACCACAATTAATTTAGTATTTGGTTTGTGTTGTGGTTTGGTTGTGTTGGTTGTGTTGGCGTCGGGCGAGGGAACGGCGTTGTGACAAAGTTTGCAGTTTACCATTTTCTGCTCGCACAGTCTGAAGAACTTAGGTTTTACATGGGTTTATTGTCTGCAAGCCCCTCTTTTTGGTAAAAGTTCTTCTTCTTGGGCTGCCAGTGCAGCTGTTTCTCCTTGTTGTGACACCAGCTTCATGCCCCTGCGTCTCCATTGCTCTCGAGTTTAACAACGTAAAGCATGTGTCGCAAACCCGCGCGTGCGTCAAACATAAAGCAGCGCCGTCATGTCGCAATGCCACAATATGAAGCTTCTTTGCGAAAGTTATTTTTTTATTCTTATTTCTCACATATATAAACTGAGTTTAAGCAAAGTGACAACACCAATACATTTCATCGTAACCTACTTTATTTATTTGCATGAATAATTAATAAAATTATTTTATAAACGATAGAGACGATAGAAGGCAAGTAGCACGATAGACACATTTCCATCGTCCTCACGATGGGGCCAAGATGGTGTAGTGGCAGGGCTTCCGACTTGGGACCCGAAGGACGCGGGTTCGCGCCCCGGCCACTACACACCTTGGGGTGTCTATGAGTGCACACCTAATTCTCCAGCTCCCCGGGCGCTTTCTATGGCTGCTCACTGCACCACCTGGTGGTGGTTGGGTTAAATGCAGAGACGAATTTCGTCTGTGTATGGGAAACATACACAGATGACAGAAAAGGACATTATTATTATTATTATATACATCGTGATATCGCCCAGCACTAAGTCTAACTTTAAAAATTTGGAAGGTCACATGACAGATATTGTGGAGACAACACTTTTTATTCCTTTTATTCTGGCAGATGCTGAGAAAAACAAATAGGAAACCGTTGATCTTTTGGCGAGTCCACAGGTTGTGGGTTTTGTTGTTTTAGTTGAGCAAAACTGAAGAAGCAGAAACAGAATATGCTTTATTCCAAGTCTAATTTTAACAGAGCGATGCTGACTAACCCTCGTTTAACCATCTAATTGGCCTCGCCTGGTTATTAATAGCAGGTGTGTGGGTGAATCTGAGCTGTCGGTGCCAAGGCAGAGTCAGGTCAAGAGGTCGGTTGTGTCGTTCGGCCCGAGGTCCTTCCTGCCGCTGTGAGTTTATGTCAGTGCTGTCAGCAGAGTTCAGCCTTCACAGCTCCGTGTTGGACCATCTGTGCCCTGCCCTGAGACTTCTGGAGGCCACTGTCACCACACTGTATCAGAACATATGTGACCATTGCACAATAGAGTTCTTTTGAAGCTGTTCACGTCAGGAAGTGAGGTTACAACATTTCACAGCCTATCTGTTTCCACAGTCGTGACTGTCATATGGCTTCCACAGTAAATAGACCATATTTTAATTTTCTTTTGTCTGCCATTCCCATTCATCTTTTTATCAAAACATAATTTGCCTCCTGTAGCTTCCTTCCTTATTAGAGTACGGTAATTGGCTTTAATGTGCTTAAATCACATTATTCTCCCACTGCCTTCTTTCATGTTAGGACTTGTCTTTTAGGATCGTGTGTCTTGATAAGATCTTTACTAAAATACAATCTGCTCATTGAGAGCTTCTATGAAATCATTATTTTATACTGATTAACTCCATTTGTCAGCTGTAACAAGATTAAAGGAACTTTCTTAATAGTCCTACATTAGTGTTTTTGCTTTATGCACATCTTTCCTTAAAACTGTAATTGTTCTCTTATTTTTACGTCTTGCTTATTTGTTGTTTTTTAAATAATTTGCCTTATGGTTCCCAACCCTGGTCCTTGAGGAACACCATCATCCATGTTTTAATTGTTTCCCTGCTTTGACACATCTGATTTAATTTCACACTGAATCGGGTGTGTTGGAGCAAGAAATCAACTAAAACATAGAGGATGGTGTTCCTCAAGGACCTGTGTTGGGATCCATTGCTTTATAGGTACATAAAGTTTCTGGCAAAGACTAAAAAAAGAGATATAAAAGTTATATGTTTGCATATATATCTACAAAATACATATATTTCAGACTTCTGTTTTATACATGCATGTTTATATTATACTGTTTATTGAACCTCTTTTGTTCGTGCTTTGTATTTCTATAAAACGTAATTTGCCAAATATTCTTTGAGGAGTGAAAAATATCTGTTATAGGATGAAGCCATGGGGTGACAAGTTGCATAATAACCTCATTTAGTCTTGTTTTACGCACAGTTGTGAAACAATTGGGGCGTCTGTCTTCTCAGATTTGATTTGTTTAGAATTTTTCTTCATTTAAAACTATATGTTTGAATTGTGCATCTCAGGATGCCACAATGTTGCCTCATTGCTGTCTTTGTATAACAATGAGACAATGGCCCTCATGCATGAACCATTCGTACGCACAGATTTGTTCTTACACTGTGCGTACGAGTGATTTAGGATCATTTGTGGCATTCAACAATGTTTTCGTATCCTACGATTTTCTTCAGATACGAACAAAATTTACGAGCGGTCCGGACCTGTCGTATAATTTAGGAGCGTCAGTCAGCTGTCATCCAGACGGATCTTCTGCACGAATAACTTCATATTTCGTTATTTAGAAAATATTTTGGGTTTAAAAAAATCACGCACCATAATTATTCTTGACAATAGGTTATTCTGTTTGAATTAGAATTATAATTTTAAGTTTAATTTGTCTGGTGTGTCGCGCAGGCCGTGCGCTCCCCTTGGTCATCAAAGCCGCTCCTCATATTAACACCCAGGTACATAAAATCCCCACACCGCCGCAGAACAAGTACGAATTAAGACTGATCTTGTGCCAAACACCATCGGAGCAATTGATTATTATATCTGATTCGAAATATAACCTGCAGAATGTGGTTGCGCCCTGACCAGGAGGTGCGCGATGAGCAGGAGGTGCGCGCATCATTTGTGCTGCAAAACATGTTGGCACGCATCTTGCAGCGTGGCATTTATTGTCCATCCATCTCCTGACCACCTCCTGTCATGTTGGCACGCGTCTTGACCACCTCCTTGCACAGCAAGACGCGTGCCAACATGTCAGGAGGTGGTCAAGGACCATCAACCTCCTGTTGAAAAACACATCCGACACTTGCGGGGGGGTGGGGGGTAGCGGTGCGCCACGGCTCTTCTGAATAAGTGAAACTACACAGTTGTTTACACTAACATTAAAAATATTTGACCATCCGACACCTGCGGGGGGGGGGGGGGTAGCCACAGCGCGACTGAGAGCAGATCTCCGAATGCGTGAAGTTCCTCCTTTTACTTCATGAGTTTGAATGAATGGACACTTCCTGCTGTCTGACAGCAGGAAGCTGTGGCCTTATATGGTGTTTTGAGGGGTGGGAATTATGTAAATAACCTTCACGCGTGCACGCGCAGCTGTTTAGGACAGGTGGGATTCATTAAATATACGCACTGCATTTACACACGTTTCCTCATGATAGAAGACTTTGTTGGATCTGACGTGGCATGTTCGTACGAACACTTCGTACGAACAAAAGTAGGAGAAATTTAGGATAAAAATACGAACATTTTCGTGCATGAGGGCCAATGTGCGGTGGTGCCTTTTGAGCTGCAGTGCATGTGCACAAAAATGCCTGTGCAGAAAATGTCTTCCATTTGCGGCGGCCATGGCGTAGTGGTAATGGCAGTCGTCCCCCGATCGGAAGGTTGGAGGTTCGAATCCCAGCTCCCCACACCATGTGTCGTTGTGTCCCTGGGCAAGACACTTAACCCCGAGTTGCTCCGGTAGGACTGGATGGCGCCTTGCATGGCAGTCTGCCACTACCGGTGTATGAATGTGTGTATGAATGGGTGGATGGTTGGTATTGTAAAGCGCTTTGGGGCTCCTCACAGGGGGCTGGAAAGCACTATATAAATAAGCTCCATTTACCATTCCATCTTTTTGATGTTAGAAAGACTGCTTGAATTTAAAGCTGCAGTCTGTAAGTTTTCTAAAAATATATTTTTAACATATTTCTTCACTCTGTCACATCTCCTGACAGACTGATGTTAGACAAGTAATCTTTGAAAAAACTATAGTCCCCTTGCTTCTCCAGGTGTTACTAAAAGCATTTCTAAAAACCCACAGTGACCCGCCGTTAACCAGCCAATAAAAACAGAGTTTTTAACCAGCCAATAAAAACAGAGCTTCTCACGCTCCTAACCCACGCCCCCGCCTGTCCCAGCCCCAGCGGCCGCGCACGTTCTCGTTCAAAGGATTGCAAAGCGATGCAAAACTGTTTTGTATGTGACACAAATGTATTAAATTCCCCTTCTTCATCCCTGATCTGGACTTTTCTTTTGTTTTTTTGCCAAAAGTCAAGTGATCGCTTCCTCCTCCGCTGACTCCATGACTGAAATGATGAGGAAATGAATGAATTTGTCACGAGCGAATTAAACTCGGGTTCAACGTGGCTGCGCGAGGCTCTGCAGATTTCCTGGTGTTCTGGTGTGCTGGACCAGCGCTCCATGTTTTTATTTTATTTTTTAGAATGTTTTATTAACATATAAACACAGAATATCGCAGCGGCTGTGACAGGACATGCGGTGGAGGCGGAGCTAAGGAGGCTGAGCTGAATTTCAGCGAGAGCAAGGGGAAGGGACCAGAATGCTTTCCCTGTTGAAAATTTTTCTAAGTCCTGCGTTCTACAGAAACTTACAGACTGCAGCTTTAACAAAGACATTTGCTAAACTCAATGTTTAAAAATGTAAAAGAAAGAAACAAGAAGAGATAAGTTAAGATTTAACACGAGAACCGATATTACAGTTATAATGAATGCACGTTACATTTTGATGCTTCAGAGGCAACAATATGCAAAGAGCTAGCATTAATGGCAGGATGAATGCTGTTTTTTTTACCATAGCAGATACTAAAGGTTCTGTTGATGTATGAGCACTCATCATTAGGCACATACGCTGTTTAGAAATGATCACAGCGGAGACAAAATGAACAGATGGCACAGACAGTGAGGGGCAACTGAAAGAAAAAATAAGAGAGGAGTGACAGAGGAGAGGGCGGGAGACAGACATGCAGGATCGCTGAAGTAGCAAGGAGTAAGGTGAAAAGATGCGCTGACAGGCTCAGACAGGGTGAGAAGACGAGGGCTTGCTGCAGCTGCTTCATTCTCATCAGGAGGAGAGTCGCTCACATGCAACCTCACCGGGACTTACACGGATAAACGGCTACACAACGAAGCAGCAACCAAGGCAAGAGGAGAACAAGGCGGGAGTGAAACCTTGGAGGGGATGAGGAGCATCACAGCCACCTGACTTCCTGGGAGTCAGTTTCAGCACCTGCAGCGGCAGACTGAGCATCCCGCCTATCAAGGAGACAGAGGAAGACGAGAGGAGAGAGCTGCTGAGATTATGCGCGGGGCAGTGAGCTCCGGTGTATTCCCCATCTTTGGCGATAGCACCAGCAGCGGCGGCGGCGGCGGGGGGAGTTGGAGCTTTGGCTCTCCAGACAGCAGCCGATCCAACTGGAGCTGCAGCAAATCAAGGAGCTCTGACTCCAAAGCTATTTATTTATCCAGAGATGACGAGAGCATTTACAGCCTCGGTATAAGAGGAGCCAGCTGTCCATGTAGCCACAGCGTTGACTGTACCTGTAGTCAAAGCAGTGACAGCTGCAACGCTGGTGCAAAGGTGATCCCAGCAGTGCAATTCAGTGTAGTTGTAGTAGCAGCAGGGGGGGGGAGCAGTGGCTCAGGACACTGAATGACCAGTGTGGCTGATGAAGGCCACCTGGATCAGCTTGCTGAAACGAGCCAAAGGAGGTCAAGTCAAGAGCTCCGATGTCGATGTAAGGAGATTTTCTGGTGTTTATGTCCTGAAAGTTAACGTGTGTGCATGCACTTGTGCTTTTTGCATTGCGCCTGTCTTTCTTTCTGAGCATCCATCACCAGTCCATATGGTTGGGGTCAGTGTGACACAGTTGTGTATCACTCAGTGATGACGACAAGTTGTGTGTTGTAATCAGTTACGGCTGTCAGATTCTATATCACCTCCCCCTGACTCACTGGGACGGCGGTCTTGATCACGACTCGCGTTTAAAGGTGACATGATGGGAAAGTCACGGCCGACCAGGTATGCTCACCTGCAGTATTCAAGGCCAAACATAACTCACGCGGGACAGAGGCTAACGTGCAGTAAATAACCACTTTATGGAAAGTGCTGCATTTTAACCTTGTAGCTTCTGAAACGTGAGCAATCACCGAGACAAGTGTTGAATGTTGACTACTGGTGTAAAAGCCATTGAGAGAAATTGTGATGGCTAGAAAAACAGAGCATGTCCAAAGTGAGAACAAGGAGAGACGTCCAGACGATGGATGAGCAGCAGCGCTTTCTGTAAGGTGGAGGACATCAATATGACCCAGCTTGTATTGTTTGTAACACTTGTGTTGTCCTTTTTCATAAGTCAGGTAGTGTAAATGGAGAAGAGGGCATGATCTTCCTTTGTATGAATGTAATGGTTTGGTCATTCTAATCAGGCACAGAGTGAAGGAGGCTATTTTTAACTCAGACAGCAGTAATGGTGCAGTGAGACGGAGAAAAGACCTTGTGTTTGTAGCGTCGTATCAGGCAGGTGAGGATAAAACTGACTCGGTGAGATAAAAGAAAACTGCTTTTACTTTCAGGTCTTGTATAAACTGCTGTCTGCTGAACGGGGTTCCTCGTCTACAAATGCATTTCATTCCTACTTTTTGTTTTGACAAAATATATTCAATCATCTTTCGGTGTTTATAAAAGCCACGAAAATCAGATTTTTTATTTTTTTTTGGCTACTAGAATCAAACAGCTGTCAGATTAATTATTTTAATGGTGAATCGAAGCTGAAATCAGCTAAAACAAATATTGTTTGAAACAGAAAAACAAATAGGTATTTTGCACAGAAAAGTAAACTATTGACACGTCAATGTTGCTGCGGTTCTTGTGTTGCAAGAAATGGGGAAATTAAAAAAAATGCTTTAACAAGTTTGTTTAAAGAAAGTTTAAGCAGATATCCTACATTTATAATTAAATAAGGGATGTTTTCCCATGCACAACCCTATGTAATATATGATTTGTTCCACCAACACAAAAAAAGTTGAATTTGACCATTTTTTGTTGTTGTTGTTTTACTTTCCCTGACTGTAATAAACATAACAGTTAGCAAAAGTAGCATAAATGTGATTTTCGGAGTGTGATTATTCTAATTAGGTATAAAATACAATTAATGGGGGGGGGGGGTGAATTTTAACCATAAATAGCTTCTTTGTTGTTTTCATAGAACTGGAGAACTCCATTCTGCAGTAAAGAAAGAATTAGGATGATAATTTGACCACAAACAACTCAGAAATCACAAGGTTAAACATTAAACTGTTTTTTCTACTCCTGCTATATTGGTTTCATATTTAATACAAAACAACTTCAGTGTCATGATTTATAGTCGTCTGCAGTCGTTTTAATCAAAGATTGGGCACTGCCTTGTAAGAGGCAGCACCTATTATTATCCACCTAACAAAGGGTTTCTCAACTTTATATTTGAAGTCTTCTGTCAACTTTGATGAGACCCGAACCGCAATGTGTACCCCCACAAATGTTATGTCAAAATGACCGGTTTGACACTGTGATGTATGTGATGTGATGACACTGTGATGTTGTTGGCGTTGTTGGCGTTCCAAGTTACCATGGCGACATAATTTGCAAACAAAGAAGCCCTTTTTCTCATTCAAAACACATGGCGAACTTAACAGCTTCTATCTGCTATAAATCAATCATTCTTTGAGATATTGAGCTGAAGTATGTTCTGGTCGTAGCTGAAAGAGTTGTTATACATTCCAAATGCAAATCAAAAATCCAAGATGGCCGCCTGAGCTAAAAAGGAAAAATGCTATGAATCAGCTAATTTTAGACATGTTCTGCTAAAATTTTGTGTGGTGATAGCTAACGTTTCCCATCACATGCTGAATACAAATCAAAAATCCAAGATGGCTACCAAAACTACATTTAAACTGCTTTGACTAAGCTGATTTTGCACATACAGTATAGAGATTAAATTTTGTGTGGTTATATTATAGCTAATGTTCCCCATCGCATACTG
>JBBPBX010000407.1:0-26323 GCA_038048925.1 Garcialebias charrua | reverse complement strand
AATGAAGATGCTGAGGTTCTCCTTAGGAGTGACAAGGATGGATAAGATCAGGAATGAGATCATCAGAGGTACAGCACATGTTGAACAACTGGGAGATAAAGTTAGGGAGGCCAGACTGAGATGGTTTGGACATGTCCAGAGGAGGGACAGTGGGTATATTGGTAGAAGGATGTTAGAAATGCAGCTGCCAGGAAAAAGACAAAGAGGAAGACCAAAGAGGAGATATATGGATGCAGTTAGAGAGGACATGAAGGTAGTTGGAGTGAGGACAGAGGATGCAGAGGACAGAGTGAGGTGGAGGAGGATGACTCGCTGTGGCGACCCCTGAAAAGGGAAAAGCCGAAAGAAGAAGAAGAAGAAGAAGAAGATTTTGGTTTATTTGTGACTGAAAACTGTTCAAAAAAAAAAATTTAAAGCTGGATTTTCATCGTTTGCAGTCCTGCTTCAAAAGGCTACAAATTCCAGCCTTTCAATCAACATTTACAGTTTTTTTGTTTGTTTTTTTAGCTGTGAGGTTTGAAAAGTAAATACATGTTATATTTGATATAATGGCTTGACTTTTCTTCCACAGCAATAATTCATGGCCTGTGTTCAGGAGTGTGTGCAGTGCAGTAAATTATGTTTATTTGTTGGAGTGATTCTGGATGTTCATGATTTGATTTGTAAAAACGAAACGAAGTAGACTAGTGTCTGGTAACATCCTCCCATGTGTCACAGAGCGCTCAGCTCAGAGAGAGACCAAGCTGAGGATTGACAAAGAGCTGCCAGGGATGTGTTGACATGAAATGACCTCTGGCATGTTTTCTCAAATAAACAAGAACGTGTTCATGATTTTGGTTTAATTCAATCAATGCTATCAATTTCCTCAAGTTGATGCATTTGAAATTATGCTGATGATGAAAGCAGTTAAGTTTTTTTTATGATCTATGTTTTTAACACTAGTTTGTGTGTAGAGGTGTATTTGCACATTTTTAACCTGTATAAACTTCAAATTTTAATATTTATTGTGTGAATGTTAATGAAGCATTCACACTACTGTATTGTGATTCATTTTTCTTTGTACATTTGTCGGTGCGTTTCTTGTCCCACAGTTTTTAAGCTATTTCAACAAATCATGCATCAAAATGTTCAGATCCTTCAGGAGAATGATGCTATGACTTTTGGTATTGATGCAACTTTAGCTTTTTGAAACATTTAGCATTTTCTGATATTTTTTCCTCATAAAAAATGAATTGAGCTCATTTTACATCCTTCATATTTTTAGATGTGTTTACAACCTTTTACTGCTCTTTTCACATTTTGTTTTGGTTCAACTTCTTTCAGCTTCCTTGTGCAATTTCTTTCAGCTACTTTCAGCTAATTTTATCTATTTTGTGTTCTTTTCAGATTCTTTGTGCTAACAAATTGTTTGTGCTTCTTCTAACTTGTTTCTGCCAATTTCAGCTTGTTCCTGTCAGCTTATTTATGCAAGTTTCAGCTTTTTCTGTTATTTCAGCTACAGTATATACTATATTAAATTAACATGTTTTATGTTAATTTAAGCTTTTTGAGCTAATTTCATATTTTTTGTACTAATTTAAACCTTTTTCAGAACAATTCAGCAAAAGAGTGCTCTCTCCACTTCCTTCTAATTCAAGCTTCTTTCTGATTTTGTAACTACATTTCCACAGGTTTTTTTTTGTTTTTGTTAGGGTTTTTTTGCGCTAATTTCATAATTTTTCTGATGATTTAATTTGTGTGCTCATTTCTGCTTCTTTGGGCAAACATGTTCTTTCTGCTTTCTTACGCTAATTTAAGGTTGTTCTACCTTTTCAGTAGCCTGGTTAAAACCAGACCCTTGTCCTTCACTTCGCTTTGTACCTAGTACAAAGCGAACAAAGCGAAGTGAAGGACAAGGGTCTGGTTTTAACCAGGCTACCTTTTCAGCTACCTTTTTAGAAAATTGTTAATTTCAGCTTTTTTTAGGTAAATTCAAGCTTTTCATGCTGCTACTTTCAGCCTAATTAACTTATTTCTGCTCATTTCAGCTTGTTGTTCTCCTTTCAGCTTTTTCGCTGTATTTTAAGCTTTTTATGCTATTAGCTCATGCCATTTTTAGCTTTTTCAACTTATTCCACAGTTTTTAAGCTAATGTCAGCTCTCCACTTCCTTCTGATAGTTTAAGCTCCTTTCTACCTTTCCTACTACTTTATAGATGGGTTTATTTTGTGCTATTTTTAGCCTTTTTAGCTAATTTCCTAATTTTTCTGCTCGTTTCTGCTTATTTAAACCCATTTCAGCAAATATGTGCTCTTTTTGCTTTCTTCTGCTAATGTATGCTTGTTCTTTATTTCAGCTAATTTCAGCTGTTTTTCAGCAAGTTCTTCTGCAATAAGCATTCACTTCATTTTTGCAGGAAATGTAATTTCTCTTGTTCAAGGTGCATTCTTCAAAATGATGTGAAGAGCACTGCTCATCATCTAACACCTGCTGTTCTTACCAGTGTGGACGCGCTGACTTAACTTTTAGTTTTGTTGTCGCTGACATGTTGCTGTCCGTTTCTCCACAGGGTTCGGCAGACTCCTACACCAGTCGTCCATCAGACTCCGATGTTTCCCTTGAGGAGGATAAGGAGGCAGCGCGCAGAGAGGCAGAGCGACAGGCTCAAGCACAGCTTGACAAGGCCAAGGTTTGTTTTTTTTACCCAGGAACCCCCTTGTTATTTTATTTTTATTTATTTATTTATTTATTTTATTTATAAAATGTGTTCATTTTTAAAATACAATACAAAACAATCCCATAAACGACAACATACAAAATATAAAAAATGAAAGGTAGCAGAAAGAAGAAAAAATCTTATTATATCTGCCCCTTTTTTCAAACAATTAGCTCAAACAAAATAAATCTTCAAGTAACAGAACAAAATGAATAACTCTTTCTAATTTTCTAACTCTAATACAATACACATTAAACTACTTCATTTTTTTAACAATTCAGTTTTGATCATTTTCATAAATGTACACATTGACTTGGCATTTTTTACTTCATTCTCCAAACCATTCCACAATCCAATTCCCTGGTGGACCGACCCTTCAAACTAGTTCTGAATTTTGGTTTTACAAACAACTCTGTCCCCTTAAGATTATAACAACTTTGTCTTTTAACAAAATGTATTTGGATATTTAAAGGCAATGCATTCTTCTGAGCCCTATTTATAACTGATAAAATATTATAATCTACCAAATCATGGAACTTCAATAACTTCAGCTGATAAAATAATGTGCTTGATGGGTGACAGTAATGCCAAGGAAAATCTACTGTTGCTGTTATCATTCTTTGTTTGTAGCCAGGTCTCTCTTGTAAATGAGTCCTCGAGGCTCAATGGGATTGACCTGCCTAAATAAAGGTTGAATGAAAAAAAAAAAGCTTTCTGGTGATAATTCTTACAGCTCTTTTCTGTAATACAAAAATAGGCTTTGTAATTGTTTTACATGCTTTCCCCCAAACATCAATACAATAGATTAAGTGTGGAACAATGATTGTGTTATACAATACAGAGCTTTATCATTCAATAAGTCTCTGACTTTGTACAGTACTGCAATAGATTTAGCCGTTTTTATTCTTACAGAATGTATGTGTTGTTTCCATGTCCGTTTTTCATCAATGATAACACCCATAAACTTCACCTCACTCACTCAACAAAGCTCAACACCATCAATTTTAAATGGAACATCAACAGTTCTCTTTTTATTACTAAATATCATGTAATTAGTTTTATCTAGATTTAATGATAATTTATTAAGTTTAAACCAAGTTTGTAGTTTGACAAATTCTGTCTTCATCAACTCCAACATTTGTTCTATATCTTTACCCAAACAAAAAAATGTGGTATAATCTGCAAAAAGGACACATTTAAGGAGTCCTGACACATAAGTCATTCACATATAAAATAAATAGCTTTGGTCCAAGTACAGAGCCTTGAGGAACTCCAAATGTGATATTGCAGAGGTCAACATTTTAAACCATTTATTCGTCTTCTGTTACAAATAAAGTCCAGTTGATCTTGAATTGAACGCCTTTTTTATTTATTTGTACAAATTGTTTCCTATCCTTCAAATAGCTAGATACCCACTGTAATGCTGGTCCTCTATACCATATTTGTTCAAATTGTCAAGGAGAATAGTGTGGTCAATAATATCAAATGTTTTTTTTTAAATCAACAAAAATACTAACACAATATTGTTTTTGATCGATAGCAGTAATTTGTTCTATTAATTCCATGAGAGCCATTGATGTAGAGTTTTTTAAACCCATACTGACTGTTGCTTAGAATATTTTGTTTATCTATAAATTGATCTAGTCTGTTCACAAATAGGTTTTCTCGAATTTTTTAAAACTGTGGTAACAAGGATATTGGTCTATAATTGTTGAACACACATTTATCACCATCTTTAAAAAGAGGAACTACCTTACTTTCATATTATCTGGAAATATTCCTGTTGAAAATTATAAATTACATATACAGTATATGTAAACAGCTCAATAACATGACTCATTATGTCCTTTACAAACATCATATCGATGTCCACCCAGCCTTTTGATCTCTTGTCTGTAAGATTTTTTACTACATTTGTTATTTCTTCTTTGTCAGTTCCATTAAGAAAAATACTGTTTGCATAACCTATAATTGAATGGCTCACATTGTTATCTACTTTTGGTATTTTAGCTGAGAGGCTTGATCCAATATTCACCAAATAATTATTAAATCCATTTACAATTTCATTTGCATCATGGATTTCATCATTGTCCTTTACTAAATATTGTAAAATACCCATTTTTACTTTGATTCTTCAGAACACTTTTCATTACTCACCATGTTGCCTTCCTATCACCATAAATTTTATTGAATAAATCACTATAATATTCCTTCTTATGTTTCCTTATAATCCCTACTAATTTATTTTTATACTTCTTATATTTCTCTGCTGCATTTTGTGTTCTCAATTTCAAGAAACATGAATACAAATAATTCTTTTTTACAAGCATTTCTCAACCCTTTTGTCATCCATGGTTGGTCAACAATATTTCTCTTTGTGTAATTTTTTGCACACAATTCTTTTCATACAGAGCTTCTAAGATATTCATAAACTCATCATCTGATCTGTTCACATCATCAACATACATGTCTTTCCAGTTTTGTTTATCTAGATATCTTTTAATTTATCCAAAGCTTTTTTTATGTGTTTATTTTTTCTTAGTTGTAACTGCTTTTGTGAAGCTTTGATCCTTTTTATAGATTGTGAAAACTGGTAAATGATCACTTAAATCAGTCATTAAAATACCACCTATCACATCCCCATTATATTTGTGAAAATATTATCAAATATTGTTGCACTATGTGTTGTAATTCTTGTTGGCTTTGATATCAACAGATAAAGATTTAAACTATACATTGAATGTATAAATGTACTGATGTTATTTGAATATGTTTTATTTCCCAGATCAATATTAAAGTCTCCCCACAAAAAAACTTTTTTTAAATTAAAACTCTTTTCCAATAACTCCATGATTTTATCAGTGAATATTTCTATATTTGATCCTGGTGATCGATATACACAACTTATTACTGTATTATGTTTTTATCATTCTTGTTTATTATTTCTATTGTTATTATTTCTATAATATTATCAACAATTATTGACATTTCACTAATTAATTTACATTTTATTTCATTATTAACAAATATAGCGACTCCACCACCCCTTTTATTATTTCTGTTCATATGATATAGTTCATACCCTTCGATGTGAATATTATTTGTGTTTTCATCATTGAGCCATGTCTCTGACAAAGCTATTAAAGTAAAAGTTATGTTTAATTGTTTTAAGTAATCTGTTATTTTGGATACCTTTGCATTTATACTTCTACTATTGAAGTGAATAATAGAGAGACTTCCATTTGTCATATTGATGTCATTAAACTGCTCTTCATTATAATATTCACTATATTTTATTACAGGGAAAAAAATTGTATCAATCACATCTTCAACATTACATATTTTAGGCTCTGAGTCTTTGTATGTTGTCATATTTTAATGTATTTGTTCATTTGACTGTATGTCAATTTTGTGTGCGAGTTGTTTCAATGATTTATAATTTGTTCATCTGTTGTCCTATCAGCAATATGTTTGAATGAAAATGTGCGTGTGAAAACATTTTTGATTTAAACATACGAGTGTAGTGTTTAGTGAACTCAAAAAGTATTAAAGGAAATGCATAATATCAGTAAAGGACAATACAAGTATCAAAATACAAATGTGTGTTTGTTCAGACTAAAGCTGGTGTATTTTGTCTAAGTAAGGCTTCTGTCAATTCTATATATGTTTTACTCTTATTTCATACTGGCCGGTATCTGAGGTGTCATTCACAAGACTTTTAGATGTTCTTTCATGGGTTTACAGATGTTGCTGCTGGCCTGGCAGTAGGAGAAACGGGATATTAGAGTTAATTTCAGCTGGTTACGTGAAGGAGGGCTTCTGGTGGCTGCTGATGTTAAAGGTTAGGGGCCTCAGAGGGCTCAGCGTCGCTGTTTACCAGAGCTAAGCCCAGCCTGGCCCGCTCTGCTCTCTGCCACAATTAGCAGCACATAAACAAACATGCACACGATAGAACAGGCTTGCCTTTGCGCGACAGGAATTGCAATCAGAGCCCACTTCCATAGAATCACTGAGCATGTTGGCACTGTTAAGATTTATGTATTTTATCCGCAAAATAGTTCTATTCCAGCTCAGAGCGTAGCCAGTGGTGAAGTATTTTTCATGTTATTTCAGGGAAGTGTCTGAAAAAATGGTTTTATTGTTTTTCTTTGGGTGTTTAGTCTCTGTAACAGATAGCTGGTTCATTAGCCATGCGCTCGAGGCTTCTCCATCCATTCCCGCTGTGTCTCAGAGTAGATTATAGCTGGCAAAGAGAAATCATTCCTGCAGATCTAAGTTATTGTTTTCCCAAGTCACCCGCTCTAGCACACTAATTAAAAAGAGAAGTTGACTTTATGGATAACCTGGCATAGATCACCCCTGCTGGCATTTTACATGACAGACGACTGATCAAAAATAGCTTTTGGTGGTCTGGCCACCGGAGAGCGAGCAGGCTGGGGTCAGAGGAAGTGCAGACTGAGCCTTCATGTGCAGTAAGTCACTGTCACTTCCCTTAATACATACTGTATGTATTCTGGGAAGAGTATTTTTTTTTCATTAAAAACAAAACAGCCTCTGATTGCTCCTAAATAGGGACTCCAGGGATTTTACACATAAAAATCACTCAGTAAGAAACTTGCAAATTTGCTACTTTGCCAGACCTGTAGCTTAAAGTGCAGGACTGTAGTAAAATAAATGGGTTCATTAAAAGATATGTGTAATAAAGGAGCAACCGTGGCGTAGTGGTAATGGCAGTCATCCCCCGATTGGAAGGTTGGCGGTTCGAATCCCGGTTCCCCACACCATGTGTCGTTGTGTCCTTGGGCAAGACACTTAACCCCGAGTTGCTCCCGGTAGGACTGGAAAGCACCTTGCATGGTAGTCTGCCGCTACCGGTGTATGAATGTATGTAGCATTCAATGTGTGTAGCACTTTGAGCTTTTCACTAATGAAAAGTGCGTTATAAATTGAATTCATTATTATTATTATTATTATTATTATTATTATTATTATTTAAAATGTTGTTTGCATCAAGGTTTAGCACAAGTTAAAGCAACAAAGCTATGTAAAATTCCATAAAGAGAAATACACCAATACGCCAAAACATTACGACCACTAATATAATCAACGTGCATCAACAGCATTAATCAATACGTGTGGCACAGGGGCTGCACAGCTGCAGAAAGAAAAGCTTTGCAGAGAGTGGTGAAGGCTGCACAGAAATCTATTGGAGTCAGCCTGCCCACCATCCCAGACATCTACACCTTCAGATGCAGGAAGAGGGCCACCTGCATCATGAAGGACCCCACTCACCCAGCACACTCACTTTTTGCCCTGCTCCCCTTAGGCATGAGATTGAGGTGCATTAAGTGTAGAACCACTAGACTGAGGAACAGCTTCTACCCTGAAGCTGTTAGACTCGTGAATCTCTAACCAGGAATATCATTGGGAAAAAAACATAAATAAATAAAATAAATCCCTGTAATGCCACTTTAACTGGAGATATGCAACGTGTGCTGCTGATTATCTCATGCTGCTGATTATCTCATACTGCTGTATTCTTTCTTACCCAGCTGCTCACCACAGGCTCATGTTCGGGCTGCTGTTGTTACACCGTATTGTTTTACATTATTGGTGTTTAGTGTATATTAAGTGTACCATTTGGCATATATCAGTGTATATCTTAGATCCTTATATACTGTTTCTTTACACTTTATACTTTTGCTATTTTTGGGTGTAACTGGGACCCTGAGTACCGGTACATAATTTCATTCCACCTCGTGTATTACATATGACGAGAATGACAATAAAGTTGACTTGAACTTGAATAATAAAAGTGACTGTTTCAGTGTTCTACTGGAACTCCTGCAACCTAAAATTAATAAAAAATATGAATTTGAAACAAACTGGAAATGTTTTGGGGAACAATATGTAACAGTCCGTTACATCAACTGTGTACCCCAGCAAGATAGCCTTGAGTACCACAAAAATGTTTTGCAATCTCTTAAAGAACATGAAAACAAGTCTGAAAGTGTTACCTGACCGTATACCTGACTCTTCTCTCCTTCCTAAATGTTCTTTGTGGCCATAAAATTTACTGTAGCTTAATAAATATGTATGAATTTTAACAGATCTTTGATTATTAAAATATTGAAAATGCAGCAACAGACGTAACAGATTGCAGCCTTAAATGAAAAGCTTGACCACAAAATGATAAGCAAACACACAAAAAACTGTGGAGTTTCTGACTGTTCTCTTGCTCTTGTTATACTGTATTTTTGCCATATAGGTCGCACCTATTTGTATAAATTTGCAAGTCCTATGACTTATGCACCGAAGCGAATAATGTACCTTTTTTTTTTCCCTCCATATTTTTAACCCAATTTTTGGCTGAGATCTGACAATTTCATTCATTCTGACATGGAAAATATTGAACACTACCATTTTCAGCCGCTAGATAGCCCTCGAGCATTATGGCAAGTAAGGTGTCTTATTAATAGGAAAAGTGGCTATTAATGAGACATTTGGCGTGCCATATCGGCCTTCTTCATCTTGCTCCGGAACTCCTGGAACAAATATCAAATCAGCTTCATTTCGCCTCGCCAACCAGGCAACATTCAGCTGATTTGACCATTAAAGTGCATTTATTAAGGAAAAGTTCAACTGACACACCTTTTCTGTAATGTTAAGCAAACAAATAATTGTTTTTGTGTGAATCTTGTTAAATTCTTGTTAAAGTCCTCCCGTACATGCTCACGCGGCCACCATTTGGCAGCCAGTCAATTTTTTGACACAACACCGGCCCACATTTCCGAGTGGTCAGTGGTGACACATAATAGATATGACTTATACAGCGAAGCGACTTATTAATGTTCCCCCCCCCCCCTCTTTATTAGACATTTTTGGACTGATGCGACTTATGCCGCAGAAAGTACAGTAATCGTTTTTTGTCATTTAAGAAGACATACACCAACATCATCAAAAACACCCAGGGTGTTTTTTAACAGTCTAAAAATAAAATGCACGTGATTTATATGAATAATAGATAGGTAATGTGTACAAAGGATGTGATGTTAGGAAACTAAACAAAATTTCACACAAGACATACAAAGTAGAGTGAACAACTGTCAGCTGGAGAGGCAAAGCTATCATACTCCACCAACCTTGGATAATTATAGAACAATTTCCCATTATAAATTAATAAAAGTTACTACAGTATATGCCATATAAAAATAAATAATGCAGGCGGAGTACAGCCTGAGGCCAGTACACCGAGATGTGGAGAGTTAATTTCAAATCGATCTATAACATTCAAGGTGAAACAATGTTGGGATGTTGATTTATTGTGTGAGGTCTCTTGTGTGTGACTGTGTGTGTGTGCTGCTACTGGAAAGGCTACGGCTTGTTACATGGTAAATTAGCACCAGCAGAAAATGGTGTTCACACAGACTGGGAGTTGTTTAATGAAATATGCATGTGATATGTAACAAGTTACAAGTTGCAGCTAAGGTTTCTATTTAATTGTTTATTGTACTAGAAATTTTAAATTTGTAATGAGTTACTCTTTTGGTTCGATTGCTCATTGACGAGTATTGTTTGAGTGAATTGTTTGTGTTGATTTACTAGTTTTTTGTTTTGAAAAAAAAAAGGGGGGGGGGCAGGTATAATAAGATTTCTTCTTCTTCCTGCCACCTTTCATTTTATGTTCTTTTTTTCCTTTTAAAATTACATGTAAAAAGGTTTTTCCTTTAACTCAATGTAAAATGAATGAATAAATAAATAAATAAAAAGGTTCATGGTTACAACAGGGCCTCAGTTTGACTGGTTATCCTGTCTCTCTTTCTTAGTCTGGTTGAGAAGAACAGAAACTGAACAGAGTTTATAGATGCCGTTGTGTTCAAATATCCCAGTTATTAATATTATTTAGTGGCACAGCAAGACATTCATGAATGTCTTTACGTCATGATGAAACCAGTCTGAGTGAGGTAACTGAGTCAGCACAGTTTATAAATGTATAAATTATGGACTTCATACCTTCATGCAGGAATGTGACTGTGCATGCAAAGGGCTTTCTGTCCTCTGTGAGTCCCAGCTTTGCACACAACAGGTTGATGTTTACCTCAATGTGACCGTCGCACTCACATACTTCATATTACTTCACATTCCACGAACCAAATTAAGGACCATGGGAGACAGGGCATTCTGTGTGGCTGCCCCCCGCCTATGGAACTCCCTCCCTGACTGCCTGAGAGCTCCACAGTCACTGGTTGACTTTAAAAGCGGTTTAAAGACTTTTCTTTTTAAGCAAGCCTATTCTGCCTCCGCATGATTTTATCTTTGATCTTGGTTGATAGTATTATTGATTTTACTTGATTTTATCACTTGTTTTATTTTTTTTTATTTATTTTTTAAGCAGGCCTATTCTGCCTCCACATGATTCTGTCTTTAATCTTAGTTGATACCATTATTGATTTTATTTGATTTTATCACTTGTTTTATTGTTGTAGCACTTTGAGATTTTTATTAATGAAAAGTGCGGTATAAATTGAATTTATTATTATTATTATTATTATACGCCTTAAAACCATCACACCGCTGAGTAGTGTACATTTCTGTTGTTTTGAGAAAAATACCTGTTATTTTTTTAGTTGTCGTTACCATTTAAATTTTATTACTGTATTTTCTGTCATACACGTTGTATCGCCTTATAAGTTGCATCAGTCCAAATGTGTCTAATAAAGGGGAAAAATCTATAAATACCTTGCTTCGACGTATTTGTTGCATCTATTATGCGTCACAGCTGACAAGCAAGAAATATGGGTCGGTGCTGTGCCAAAAATCAATTGGCTGCCAAATGGCGGCTGGAGAAGCGTGCACGGGAGGATTTTAACAAGAATTTAACAAGGTTAACATTTAAAAACAATTATTTGTTTGCTCGAAATTATAGTAAAAGTGTGTCTCAGTTTAACTTTTCCTTAATAAATGCATTTTGACTGTCAAATCAGCTGCATTTCAAAAGCCCATATGCAAAAGTAAGCGCGTGCACGGGATGAGTCGCTGTGCATTTCTTTGAAATTTAACAAGATAAGCACCTAAAAACAATTATTTGATTGCTCGAAATTATGGAAAAGGTGTGTCTCAGTCTAACTTTTCCTTAATAAATGCACTTTGAAGGTCAAATCAGCTGTGTTCTCAAAAGCTGATTTGCAGAAACAGGAACACGCAGAGGGCGACTTGCTGTGCATTTCTTCAAAATGTAACAAGATAAGCACCTAAAAACATTTATTTGTTTGCTCAACATTATAGCAAAGGTGTGTGTCTCGGTTGAACTTTTACTTAATAAATGCACTTTAATGGTTAAATTAGCTGCATTTCGCCAGGGCAGCACAGTAACATGAAGCTGATTTGACGGTTGCTCCAGGTGAGCTGGACAAAGGTGGCTTTCTGTGGCAAGCCGATTGTGTCATTAATGGCCACTTTTATCTATTACATGATACAGCGGCATGCCATACTATTTGAGTGCCTTATAGCGGCTGAGAATGGTAGTGTTAAATATTTTCAATGTCAGAATGAATGAAAACAGTCAGATCTCAGCCAGAAATTAGTTAATAAATATGGGGAAAATCCATAAATACGTCATTTCGGTGTATAAGTCGCAGGGCATGCAAATTATGCAAAAAATTGCGATTTATAGGCCGAAAAATACAATAGGCGTTCCTGATATATATTTTTCCAACATTGATAATTGAGACTCATTACCTGTTTGAAATAATGAAGCAAGAATAATATATAGACTGCACTTATATAGGAGCACCTTTCTATATTATCAAGACACTCAAAGCACTTTACAACACAATCTGTGCCCTCATTATCCATTCATACTGCACTCTACTAGATTTCTACAAAGCTATTTGAACAAATCATAGAGATTAATCAGTGCTTTAGATCACATGCATACACCGATGGGACACATCGGAGGCAATGAGGGGTTCAATGTCTTCCCCAGGGACACTTCAATATACTCTTAAGAGTTGTAACCATTTGTGGGGTGTTTTTTAAAGTAAATTTAAGACTTTATTCCCAGAAGCCTGGATTTTTCTCCCCTACAAATTTCAAATCATAGTTTTTTTCCTACAAATTTCTATAATTAATCATAAAAAGTTTGCTTTATTTTTCTACATATAAATTCCACATTACAGTAGTTTCAAGAAAGGTCATCAGAGACTCTACTTCCTCAGGCGGCTGAGACGAGCTGGTCTGGGAAGCTCAGTCCTCACCTCCTTCTACAGGTGTGCAGTGGAGAGCATCCTGTGCTCCAGCATCAACGTGTGGCATGGAGGCTGCACAGCTGCAGAAAGAAAAGCTCTACAGAGAGTGGTGAAGGCTGCACAGAAGTCTGTTGGAGTCAGTCTCCCCACCATCACAGACATTTACACCTCCAGATGCAGGAAGAGGGCCACCTGCATCATGAAGGACCCCACTCACCCAGCACACACACTTTTTGCCCCACTCCCCTCAGGAAGGAGGTTGAGGAGCATTAAGTGTAGAACCACTAGACTGAGGAACAGCTTCTACCCTGAGGCTGTTAGACTCATGAATATCTAACCAGAATAATCACTGTGAAATATCACATCATGTTGCTGCTGATCTGTTTCATGCTGCTGTGCTCATTCGTGTTCATCTGCTCGTACAGACTCATGTTCGTGCTGCTGTTTGGAGTAATGTTTTTCTATGACATTAGTGCTTAGTGTATTTTTAGTTTGTTTTTCTTAGTTCATATCTTAGATCTTATTAATTTTTTTTCTTTTTCATTTTATTGTTGGATGTAACTGGGACCCTGTGTACGTAATCTCGTTTCATCACATGTACCACATGTGGTGCGAATGACAATAAAGAGTCTCTGACTCTGACTGAATTACTAAAATTTCACACAAAAAATGTTCCGCTTCTGTCCAGCTCCTTTTATTTATTTGTTTTGAATTACAATGGCCCTAAAACACTGTTGTACATTGTAGTTATTTATTTTCCACTAAGGAAGTTTAATAGAAAATGTTTGATAAGAATAAAAATATACAAAGTATGTCAAATAAGTTTTTCATGGGAATCCAGGGAACAGGTTACAACAACACAATCATCTATCAATGCAAAAACTAACAAAAATACTTTACAGGGTCATAAAAACTACAGGTTGATTGGCATAGACATTTTGTTACCAAAATAAAAGTGACACAAAATCATCTCAGTCTCAGTTTCATTAAATAATATTCAGTTAATCTAAACAAAAAGGATTTAAAATAACAAAAAGTCTAAAAATGTTTTTAACTTTTTCTTTTCTTGTTAAAATTCACCAATCTGGAAGATTTTTTAAAATAAAACTGATGTTTAAGTCACCTGTCCTCATCCTAAAATGTTTCTGAGCAAAGTGTGTGACTTGTTTATTAAAAAAAATGTTTTCAAGTCATTTAATCAAATGTTTAGTCAGCAATAAATGCTTTTACCACTTGGTGACTAAAAATAAAAGCTGTGACATTATTATCATAGCATCTTTTAACACATGAAATAAAAGCTCAGTATTGGCTATTATTGTTATTACTTTAGGTTAATGTTCTTGTCACCAACTCCTGTTGATTCATTCTTTTAACTCAGTGACTCCCGCGACCCAGAAAGGAAGACACAAGTAAAGATTTCATTTATTTATTTATTCATGCATTTAAAAGAAACAAAACAAATGCATCAACAACAAAAAAAACATTGAATGAAAAGTGTGCAGAAAGAAGAAGAAAATTCTTATAATATATGCCCCTTATTTAAAATATATAAAATAAATAAACAACTCAGGCTTGAAAAATCCCCAAAGCAAAGACAAAAAAAAACATGAGGCATTCTTCAGATTGTATCATACTTTCCTAACAATTTTAACTTAATCATCTTTTTAAATATAAATTGTTTTTGAAAATTTTATGGTAATATCAAGTCAATTCCACAATCCTATTCCCTGAATTACAACACAGCTCCTTCAGACTAGTTCTAAATGGAGGTTTTACAAACATTTCCTTTCCCTTAAGGTACTAATGACTCTTTTTTAAACAAATTTTAACTGAATATTTGGGTGTAATATTTTTTGAGCATGACTTGTAAAATACTATATTCAACTAAATCATAAATTTTAACAATTTCAATTGATGAAATAATATATTTGTTGAGTGTCCAAACAGACCATATAACTTCCTACTAATAATTCTTGTAACTCCTTTTTGTAAAATAAAAATAGGGTTTGTAATTGTTTTGCATGCTTTTCCCCAAACTTCAATAAAATAGATTAAATATGGAATAATCATTCAAAAATTGTTTTACTTTATACAGTAATGCAATTGATTTTGCTATTTTTATTAAGTAATTTACATGAGATTTCCATGTCAGCTTATAATATGGTAAATGGTAAATGGAGCTTACTTATATAGCGCTTTCCAGCCCCCTATGAGGGCCCCAAAGCACTTCACAGTGCCAGCCATCCACCCATTCATACACCGGTAGGTATAATATCTATACCGGTACATATATAATATCATTAACTCTATGAATTTCAATACTGTCAATTTTGATAGGGACGTCGATAATTTTATTTGTATTACTAAATATCATGTAGTTTGTTTTTTCCAAATTTAATAACTTATCAAGTTGGAACCAACTTTGCATTTTTACGAATTCTGCCTGTTTCATCTCGAACATTCGTTCAATATCTTCACCTGAACAAAAAAAAGTGGTATCGTATGTGAATAAAACACACTTCAAATGTCCTGACACATCAACCAGATCATTCACATACAAAATAAACAACTTTGGTTCCAACACGGAGCCCTGAGGAACTCCACATCCATTAACACAAAATTCAGATCTTACATTGTTTACCTGTACAAACTGTTTCCTATTATTTAAATAACTAGATACCCACTGTAGTGCTAATCCTCTAATGCCATATTTATTCAGTTTTTCAAGGAGAATGGTGTGGTCAGTGGTGTCGAATGCCTTTAAAAAAACCTAACACAATACTGTTTTTAATCAAAAGCAATTGTTAACTCTTCTACTGGTTCTGTGAGAGCCATTGATGTTGAATTATTTGCTCTAACCCCCCCATATTGACTATTACTTAAAATATTCTAAATTAATATTTTAAAAGGATAATGTAAAAATAATATAAAAAGATAATGGATGGATACTTGAGGTGAATGTAGGTGATGACATTTCCTACAGAGGTCATTATGTGACTTTTAGCTTGTTTCCACACATGGTCAGGACATCAGCTGTTGCAGCTTTAAAATTGCAGCACAACAAACTGTTCTATCTCCAAATCAGCGAAAGATGTGGATAAATATATTGCCCATTTCTCATGCAGTTATGACACAAGCCTAACACTATTTTGTTTTCTGGTTGCTTAGAGAAAATCAGATTGTGGTCCGGCTAGAATAAAATCACTACATCGAGCCAGATTTGAGTGCACTTTGAAATAATTCCTCTAACACTGTCCAACTGTCCAAACTCTGGTCTGGTGGGTACACTTTGGCGTCAAGCTGAATATTATACACCATTTCCATCTTCCTCTTTTTTTTATTTGCAGGTAAATATTTAGCATGTGAGTTTACACCGAGGGATTATCGTAAGCCACATCCTTGTGCATTTAATTTTGCTTTTCAGTTTACGTCTGTCATGCTTTTCACTCCGTCCCAGACTGAGTAATGTAATTTGGTCAAGGGCAGGACTATGTGGCCAACTGCTGCTGCCGCTACCGCCAGACTGGCTCCAACATTATGTCCAGGAGAATGTCACATAATTCTTAAACCTTCAAAAAGTAGTTCACCTGTTGTCTTATTTTTGATGTCGTCTTATTTTTGATGTCGCTTTTTTTAACATAGCTGTACTGTATTGAAGTTGCTAAATTACCAGTTTACTCAGATTACAGAAGATATTTCATTAGATTTTGCTTTATCCTAATGATTATATGTCTGAAAAGGGAAGGCCAGCTGTTATAAGGCAGGAAGGTCCGTATTGATTCTGCCATTATAAAGCTTGTTGGATTGATTTATTACCCCCGTGCTGTTTGTGGAGCTTGATAAGTTCTACTAAAGGTGTTGAAGCAGTAATCTCTGTCACGTTGAGACTGAATTGTTAAACACATAGCAGGAGCACAATTCAAAAGCAGGACATTTTTGGAAAGAAGCCAAAGTCTGCATGTATCTCACAAGTTATTTTTACATCTTGGACAAAAAAATGAGACTCAGCTCTCCCGGAGTGAACAAAAGATCAACTATTTGACATTTTGGTCATGTCTTTCCTGTTAACCTAAAGCTACAGTGTGTTATTTTCTGTCATTTAAAGCTTCTCTGAGATCTGACATTTGTGTTTGTCTTTCTGTTTTGTGCCTTCTGGTAGACCAAACCAGTTGCATTTGGCGTTCGCACCAATGTCGGCTACAGCCCGTGTCATGACGATGATGTCCCCGTGCCAGGGATGGCCATCTCCTTTGAAGCTAAAGACTTCCTTCATGTCAAAGAGGTATTTCCACAGTGTTGATATTCACAATAGGGATGCTAATAAGACTGTTGCTCAGCATAGTTGTCATGTGTTGTTTTGTGCAGAAATTCAACAACGACTGGTGGATAGGACGCCTGGTGAAAGAAGGTTGTGAAATTGGCTTCATTCCCAGTCCGGTGAAGCTTGAAAACACTCGCATCCTCCAGGAGCAGAGAGCCAAACAGGGCAAGTTTTACTCCAGGTACGAGGGAGGATCAGTGATTAAGATGTTTTCTTTTCACCTCATTTGGTGATAATTTGGATTTGCTTTGTTGATTCTTGTTTATCTTACTTCACAAAAATCTGCCGTTTCAGTAAACTTGGAGCAAACTCATCATCTAGTTTAGGTGAAGTGGTTCCTAACTCAAGGAAGTCTACTCCTCCTTCATCTGGTGAGTAGCAGTGCTAGAAACAAACTTTGCCCTCAATACAGTATATGCTTTGGTCTTGTAAACCAACAGTTAACTACTGAAAATAATATAAAGGTAATGTGTCCTGATGCAGGCTCAATAATCCAGATAGATAAGTCTAACAAAGTGGAATCAAGTCCTCTGGACGGGTTCTTCTTGTTGAAACGTTTGGTCTTTTATTCAAAATGGTAAATGGGCTGTACTTATATAGCGTCTTTCTATCTTATCAAGATACTCAAAGTGCTTTGCACTACAATCTGTGCCCTCATTTGCCCACCCATACACTACATCTCTATGTAGACTAATCAGTGCTTTATCACATTCATACAACGATGGACACACACAGAGGCAATGAGGGGTTCAGTGTCTTGCCCAGGGACACTTTGGCATGTGATGGCTGGTGGAATCGAACCCCCCAACTCTTGCAGTGGAGGATGACTGCTCTAACCACTCAGCCACAGCCATCCAAAAGACTTCTTCAGTCTGAGGAGCTGCAACAAACTCAGTCTGTTAAGTAACCAGTTTGCTAGTGACTGCCTAAACTAATTGTTCACATGCAAAAGGAGGACCACCAGCCTGACGACTGATTGTTAGTGCCCTGATGGTTGCTTGCTATTCACAGAGGGCTGTGATTGTGAGCGGGTGACGATTGGACATGGAGGCCTCCACCCCTGTTTAATGATAGATGGGTTCTCTTCACAAAGATGGCCTCCTTCACTCCTCTCTCAAACCATCGTTCCTCTCTATCAAGGATGTGAACATCTTCATCCCTGAAAGAGTGACCGCTGGCCTGGAGATGAGTGTAGACCACAGAGTCCTGACCTGATGATGTTGATCTTCTGTGCTGGGCCATCCTTTTGGCCAGTGGCTGTTTAGTTTCCCCGATATAAGACTGATCACAGCCCTCCTGACACTGAACAGCATACACAATATTACTCTGTTTGTGCCGGGGGACTGGATCTTTGGGATGAACCAGTCTTTGCCGTAATGTATTTTGGGGATTGAAAGACACTGGGACGTTATGTTTAGAAAATAAACATCTGTTTCTCTGAAACTCCTGCAAAATACAGAATGATCACTTGTCTGGGAACAACTAGTTCTGGATTTCATCAGCAAACCAGTTGCTCCACTATGAGAAGGTGCTGCTAATAGGGCTGGATGATATGGCCAAAACTTTCATCACGATATATTTCTCAATTTTGGTCGATAACTATATAATTCCGGTATCGATATAAACAATATAAAAGCCTCAGAAAAACTGTAAAAACTGTACAAATAAATTAATGTTCACCTTTTATTTGTATTTAGTCTTCAATTTTTTTTAAAATCACGTCAAATAAACATAAAACTCTCAACTTTGTCAATATTAATAGTTTTAACTTTAAACAACAACATAACCTGATCCATGCATGGGTTTCTCTTTTGATACAGCTGGGGGTGTTGTTTCAGGGACACGTTCTTCATCTTCTGACTCTCTGCATATTCTATCGAGTGGAAACTCTTCAGATGGTGGAACAAGTTAGATCATTTTGAAGTGAAAACTTACTGCGATTTGGAGCTTAGCCTAGCCTAGCCTGCTACCGCTGATTCTTTCTGGACTCAAGCTCTGTGTGTGGTGTACATCTCCACGCACTTACGTAGTTGTGTCGCAGCTTTTTCTGTTCGCTTCAACCCGAACAGAAGAATGTGTCGGTGAAACGCTGTAATCAAAGCGTAATGTATATCGAAATATCGAAAATGTCCTTAAAACTCATATCACTGTTATTGAATAAAATGATATCTTGATATAGATCGATATCAAATTACAGTATTGTCCAGCCCTAGCTGCTTATAAGACTGTGTTTATTTTTCATTCATTCATTCAACCTTTATTTAAACAGATAAGTCACATTGAGCCTCGAAGACTCATTTTCAAGTGAGATCTGTTGGACAGGCAATAAAAGTGGTGAAAAATGACACATAGGGTTTGGAGACCAAAAAAATCCTAACACATTTTTGACCTCTGTTTGAAGGTCAAAAATGTGTTAATGAAAAAAAGTCTTGCACACAAGCACATAGTGACGCCGACATTACGCAGAGGGCGGGGGGACTCAAATGCGGTTGAGCAGCCAGCTCATAGATCTGTGCACACTCATGGGGGCGAGCTGCCGAGGACGGCCAGAGGCGAATCCAGAGTCCTGAAATGATGACTGAATGTTTATTCAGCTGTGTTCCTCTGAAAAGTCAGTGGAATTCCTCAGTAGCAAGTTTAGGAGGGGGATGTTGCAGCTCCTCAGACTGAAGAAGTCTTTTGGATAAAAGATAAAACGTTTCAACAAAGATGAACCCATCCAGAGGACCTGACTCAACCTGGTCAGACAAAGGTAAAATGCAGGTATCAGTTAAATATTATCTGTTGCACAAATGTGATTTTCAGCGTTTTCTTTATGGTCTTTGCAGTATTTACATTCCGTGCTGTAATTGATGTGAAACGTTTCCCATCCCCAGCGAGCGTCCGTCTCTCTGTAATATTACTCTTGTCTGTCTGTGTGGGTAGCTGTTGACATAGATGCCACAGGTTTAGACCTCGAGGAAAGCGAGCTCAACATCAACCTGCGCTCCCCTAAAGCCAATCCAAATACGGTTATATCACCTCTTGCAAAAGAGAAACGAATGGCCTTCTTTAAGAAGGTAAAATCTAGACCACCTCACCCCTCTCTTCTTCCTTGCCAGCTGGCACGGCTCTGGCTAAAACGTCTGCGGCTGCGCGACCTCACTCAGCGCCCGTCCTGTTTGTCAACTCACTGCTATTAACATGCATGCCGGTTCTTAACCTCTTTCTCTTTCCTTCTCCGTCCCACCACAGCTAAACAGAAGCAGAAGTCGGTAAGTTCTGGAGTGCAGAGGGACAACACTGCAGGGTCTGCCCCTAACAGGAGATTTCACCTCTGTTCTGACCCCCACCCCGCTTGTTGTTCCTCAGTGTTTGTGATCTTAAAATGGTAACTCAGTGGGATCTCAGTGTGAGACGTTCCATCAGAAGTCAGTCAAAGTCAAAGTCAACTTTATTGTCAGAACTGCAATATGTACAGGACATACACAGGATTGAAATTGCGTTTCTCTCAGTCCCTCGGTGCAACAGTAACTATTTAAACATTGAAACACTGAAACATATAATAATAGACATAAGCATAAAATAGTAAAACTGTAACACTGTCCTGAGTTTTTGCATAGTGGTATAAGAGTATGAAAATTTACACCAACTACTAAAACTAAAACACTAAACATTTAATGAACATAATACTGTCCTGAGTTTTTGCATACTAGTATAAAAAAAGTATAAAAAGTATAACTATAAAATAAACTAAAGGTTCTAGCATTGACATTTGCAAAGTGGCAAAGCAGCATATGAGTTAATGTACACAGTATATGTATGAGGTAGTTGATGTTGGTATAGAGGCAAAAGTGGCATATGCAGTAAGGCACATTGGGCATCCTTAAATAAGGCTGGTCAGAGAATACTGTATATGTATCAGCAGTGGTGTAGATATAAAAGTAGTGTAAATGTAAACAGTAGTAATAAATGTAAACAGTAGTAATAAATGTAAACAGTGAATGTAAACAGTAGTATGACTATAGGCAGTGATGTAATACAAACATTAGTGCAAATATGAGAAGTAGTGCAAACTGAATGAGCACATGACTGAGAGTTTAGTGAATAACCCGTTTGATGACACAGAGTCCAGTGTTAAAATCTTTGTGTTGAGTGGTAATGTGTGAGAAAGTTTTTTGTGTTAAGGCAGTTCAAATGGGAGGGGAGGCAGAGCAGGCAGAGTGTTTAGCATTCTGACTGCTCAATGTATGTTCTTTATTATTAACTCATTGACAAGATCTGATAGAAACGTGAAGAACTTCATGTAACTTTTTATCCAAGACTCTGATGAGCTTAACTGCTAGACTGTAAAATACTGTACTCTCATTTATAAATAGTAACTCATGGCACTTAGTAAATGCTACTTTCTGCCTGACATCAATATAGATTTTACCATCAGACAAAAATAATTCAAACGAACTGGTAGAAAACTGTTGCAGATAAATACAGAATAGTTCTGGCATGCATAGTTTGACAACAAGCCTCGTTTCACATGATTGCACTGTGTTATTAAGACGAACCGGATCAACTCAAAGTATTTAAGCAGAATCACATTGTTCAATAATAGCTCAGTTCAAACAGCCTGCAGCAGTGTGCATCAGTTCCCACAACGTCCCGGGGGAAGCTTGGTGACGACAGCAAATGGTAGAAAATGTTTAGAAGTGGGTTGATGAGTAAGAGGGGCTGATGGACTACAAGAAAGAAGTCATAATAAACTCACTGGAACACTTATCTAAAAGACAAAACAAACCAAGCAAGTACAAGGGCACTGAGAAAATAACTTCCCAGCTGCCTGGCCTCCAAATTTAAGCTTAGATCATGAATTGCTTTTGCTTTTGTAAATAAAGAACTTAAATGTTTCTTATGTACTGACACATGTGCACATCCTTCAGACGAGCTGCTCGGTTAGACACCTCAGACACAGGGCAGTGTTGAATTCCCAATTTCAGACAAACAGGCTGAGGTTGACATTGACATTAAAATAAAATAAAACTAGAGAAATTACATTTCCTCTGCAAATGCAGAAGGTAAATGCTTATGCTGAAGAACTTGCTGGAAAGCAGCTGAAATTAGCTAAAACATGCTGAAATGTAGAAGAAATGGAAGAACAAGCCTAAGTTAGTTGAAGGAAGCAGAAATAACACATATTTGATGAAGTAGGTTTAAATAAGAAGAAATTAGCACAAAAAATGAGAAATTTGCACAAAAAAGGCTGAATTTAGCACAAAAAATAGCTGAAAAGTAGCTGAAATGGTCGAAAGAAGTGGAAAGAGCTGAAATTAGCTAAAAATTTAGATTTAGCTGAAAAAGCTAAATTTAGCACAAAAACTGTAGCTGAAATAGTAGAAAAAAACTGAAACTAGCAGAAAAAAGCTGAAAGAAGCATAACAAGCTGAAATTAGCAGAAATAAGTTATTTAGGCTGAAAGTTGCAGAAATTACTACAAAAAAGTTGACTTTATCTGAAAACAGCCAAAATTATCTAAAAATTATTTTTAACAAGTAGCTGAAAAGGTAGAACAAGCTGAAATTAGCAAGAGGAAGCAGAAAGAACATGTTTGTTGAAAGAAGCAGAAATGAACACAAAAAATGGAAATTGTCTGAAAAAACTGAAATAAACAAAAAACAGCTGAAAAGTAGCTAAAAAGCAGAAGCTTAAATTACCAGAAGGAAGTGGAAAGAGCACACTTGTTAAATTAGGCTGAAAAAAGTTGAAATGGTTGCAAACAATGTGAAATTAGCTGAAAAGGCTAAAATTAGCATAAAAACAGCTAAATAGTATAGCTGAAATAGCAGACAAGCTGAAACTTGCATATACAAGCTGAAGGGCGCATAACAAGTTGAAATTAGCTGAAAGAAGTTAGCACAAAAATGTAGTAGTTAGCAGAAAGAATCTGAAAGGAGCACAAAACAGCTGAAAGTAGTTGAAAAAAATGATTACATTTGCATGGCGAAGCTGGAAGAAGCTGAAACAGAACAAAATGTGAAAGGAGCAGTAAAAGGTTGTAAACGCATCTAAAGATCTGAAGGACGTGAAATGAGCTCAATTCATTTTCTGAGAAAAAAGTGACAGAAAAGGCTAAATATTTTGTTAGTTATCCATCATGTTGAGACCCCCAGTCTCACAAAGTTGAAATTGCACCAATACCAAAGATCATAGCACCCTCCTCCTTAACAAGCTGAACATTTTGATTTGATTTGTTGAAATAGCACAAAAATTGTGGAACGAGAAAGATGCTGAAAAATGGATCACAATAGTGTGAATGCTTGGCATTCACACTATTGTATTATATTCCCTCTAAACTTACTCAAATAATGTTATAGTATACATATAGATTTTTCTGTACTTGATTTCTTAGACATTTTCCAAAAAAAAGTTTTTTTATTTTTATTATTATTAAATGAGCACATAATGCTTCCTGGACAAGAGCCGCTCACAGCCGGAGTGTTAAAATTATGCTGCTGGTTAGGTTGTACTTCTGTCCTGTGGCAGACGGCTCCTTTTTGTACCCACGCAAGTACGGGTACTGAAAGTACCAGATGACCTACTGTCATAAAAATTATTGGACTCAGTTTGTGCATAAAGTAAGCTGAATTTAAATATTACTAGAATATAGAAACTTCAAAAGGAAAGATGCTTATGCTTTTAAACAAGAACAGTGACCACAAGACTCAACAGGAACTTTAGGCAATGATATCAAGTTAAAACAAGCTTAAACTAGTAAGCCAAAGTTAACAAAATTATGCTAAAATCAGCAAAATGCTAAAATTATGCTAAAATTAACAAAACAGCAGCGAAAAGATAAAAAGAGCAAAAATATAGATAAAAGCTAATAGTGCTGCCCACTTTGTGATATATGAATACCTAAAATAGCACAATGAATGCAGAAGTAGTTCGATTGCAACAAATATGAAGAAAAAAAAGTGAATGCTGGATAAACAATAAACAGATTAAAGGACTGAATCACTTTACTATATCTATCTGCATTGATACTGTTCAGGTGACCAGACTATATTGTGCTGCTCTATAACTGAGGCTGTTCCTTGAACTGATCTCCCACTTCGACAGCAGCGAGCATGTCTCTGTCCTGAAGTCTTTCACTTTTAGTCTCTGTTGACCTTTTGTCTCTCTTTCCTCTCTTTCCTGTAGGTTTTTTTTTTTTTTTTTTGTGCATGTCCTGTGCTGTTTGACATCAGGACCATGAGACAGATGAGATTAGTCACAAATCAGATTAAATGAACTAGAACACTCCTGGAGAAATTTCGATTGGGACTGCCATGTGGTGGCCATTTAAAATTTTTGATTTGACAGTACAATGTGTTTGGGTTTGTTCTCACACCAAATTGCAGCTCAACATGGCAAAATATCAAGAAGTATATATTTTTTTCTTTTAAGCTATGTTGACCATCTTGGATTTTTTTTTTTTTAGATCAGTATGTGATAAGAAAGATTCTCAGCTATAGCCACACCAAATTTCAGCTCTATATGTGCAGAAATAACCAAGTTAAAGCCATTTAAATGTAGCTTTGATGACCATCTTGAATTTAAAAAAAATATATATATTATTATGCATTGTTCTCAGCTACCACCACAACAAATTTTAGCTTAATATCTCCAAACAATGGCTAATTTACAGTATGTTTTTCTTTTTAGCTCCGGTGGCTATCTTGGATATTAGATTTGTAGCCAACCTATGAAAAATGACTAATACGGCGTCTTTGTTAGCAAAGTACGTCCCCGTGGTAATTCGAAAAGCCATTAAAAGTAATAGCACAGATCACGGTGCCGTGCCGGTCATTTTGATATAATATTTGTGGGTGTACGCATCGTTGTTCGGTCCATGTTAAAGTTGATGTAAGAGTAAGATATAAAGTTAAGAAACCCTCGTCAGGTGGATAATAATAAATGGCTTCCTTACTAGGCAGTCTCCAATTATGTTATTGATCATAGTAAAATTTAAAAAAAAAAAATCTGTCTACAAATAAAAAGACTAGTTTTATCAGCCTCACTGAGACGTTCTGTTACATGGTTCTGTTGTGTTCTGGTGTTTTTTTAACATCTAAAGTCTATTTTGGTGTTTTAACATCCCTTAAGTGTTTTGTGATGACGTTTATCCTGTTTCTATAAAAATGTGACTAAATAATTTATTTTTCTGCCTTTCAAAGACAGAACACATTCCTCCGTACGACGTTGTGCCTTCTATGCGGCCTGTGGTTCTGGTTGGACCGTCGCTGAAGGGCTACGAGGTTTTTTTTCAACATTTCAAACACAACCTTTATTTATTTTCTTTCTGTGAGAAAAATCTGGTCCTTAATCAGTTTCCCTGTTTGAATCTCGTATAACAGGTGACAGATATGATGCAAAAAGCGCTGTTCGACTTTTTGAAACACCGATTTGAGGGAAGGTAAGTTCTCTGTTGTCCTAAAACAAGCTCTTACCCCACTTCCTTCCCTGTTCTTCCTCGGCTGGTATTTATCTGTCCCCAGAGGTTAGCTGAGGTAGTGTGTAACAAGTTTGTTTGGCCTAGAGATGTGTGCTGCTGCTTTAAATAGGCCCTGTGCATGTCCTTAATAGGCTATAGCGAGTCCTGCAGTAGAGCAGGATTCGTCTTATTGAATGATGAGGCCATGAAGTTACACTTCACTGAAATCTACTCCAAATATCCACAGGGAAAAGTCATTATTTAACTTCAGTCCATTCAATTTTTTTCATCATTTGACTTTGATTTGATTCGCTTTACACCTGAGCATCATAACTCTCCAACAAAACATGCTCTCTCAGTTTCTTGCTTCATCCCCCACATAAATAACAAGAACAAATACATTCATAAAGACTAACAACGTATATCTTGTTTTAAATCAGCAGGCTCATTTCCTTAGTGCTGAAAAACAAAATGTAGCAAACTTTTTAAATCTTTCATAAAGAAATGGTTTGCTAATCTCACTCGGGAGATGTTTTCAACAGCGAGCTGGCCGGGATGCTCAGGAGTTCATTTCGAAACTGATCTGAAAACTGTGTAAAAGAAAATATATATATATA
>JBBPBX010000406.1:119823-133534 GCA_038048925.1 Garcialebias charrua | reverse complement strand
TGTATATATATATTAGGGCTGTAATAACAAATCGATAAAATCGATAAAATTAGATTTTTAAAAGCGTTGGCAACAAATTTCATAATCGATTCGTTGTGTTGCGCGATTATGCCTCTTTCACGGCGCTGCAGAGCCATTGTGTTCACCGTTGTTTAACCATTGTCAATGGTGGCTGACTGAATAAAGTTACAAAAAAAAACTTAGCAGCGCGAGTTGAACAGAGCGAGGGGGAGGGGGAAGCAGAGCAGAGGCAGTGTTTTCAAAGGAAATTAAGTCAATTTTACAAATGACAGACGCAGAGAATATTGTTCGACCCAAGTCCTTCAAAGTGTGGGAGAACCTGACGCTTCACAAAGATTAAACTTGCTTTACATGGAGCTTTGAAAAGTGACGACACGAACAGGAGAATCACGCTGATGAAACGTAAACATGGCGGAGTCGTAAACTAATTTCACCACGGTGTGGATGAAGGAACAGCAGCAGGTAAGTCTCTACATTAAACCACATTTGTTCTGTTTCAAAGTGAGAAAACTTAATGTCAGTGTCTCTTGTAGCTGCAACTGGTGTTTCTTAGCTGTGACAGTGACAGAGAATTTGTGTGTTTTTATTTTAATGGTACAAGCAGTGTTTAAATGTGATTTATAAATAAATCTAACACAAAGATGGTGATAATTTAATGATTTAGCTTCAACTATTAATTTTCTGGCAAAGTCTGAAGACACTGCAAAATATGCAGGATGAATTGCATTTAAACAGGAATTACAGTACAGTAATTTATTTCATCTACTCAAATGTGTGTAATTAGTATTTTGGATACAAGCGGCTGAAATGAGTTTTCTCCGCAGGGTGGCTGGACTCTCCCTTAGAGATAGGGTGAGAAGCTCAGTCATCCGGGAGGGACTCGGAGTAGAGCCGCTGCTTCTCCACATCGAGAGGAGCCAGTTGAGGTGGCTCGGGCATCTGGTTAGGATGCCTCCTGGACGCCTCCCTGGTGAGGTGTTCCGGGCATGTCCCACCGGGAGGAGACCCAGAGGAAGACCCAGGATACGCTGGAGGGACTATGTTTCTCGGCTGGCCTGGGAACGCCTTGGGATTCCCCCAGAGGAGCTGCTCCAAGTGGCTGGGGAGAGGGAAGTCTGGGCCTCCCTACTTAGGCTGCTACCCCCGCGACCCGACCCCGGATAAGCGGAAGAAAATGGATGGATGGATAGTATTTTGTGTGTGTGTGTGTGTCTGTGTGTGCGTGTGTGTGTGTGTGTGTGTGTGTGTGTGTGTGTGTTTAATTGCTCTTTGGGCTACTCATTTGCCTGAACCTAGTAAGTGAAACAAGGCATTTCTTGAGTTGCTGTAAATTATGATATAATACATACAGTATAAACTCTCATTCCAGAAAACAACAAAAAACAATGACAGCCATCATGATGGAAACACATCATGCACACCACAGCAAGCAGCAGAGACTGAAAGATCCTTAAACGAGCATCACTGACATGAGGCCTCTGTCGATGGTTGAAGACGAAGGCTTCACTACCATGATCCACCCTTTTAATCCAGGTTACAATGAATCACACATTTAATAGTAAATGGTAAATGGACTGTACTTATATAGCACATTTCCATCTAATTGATACTCAACATGCTTTACACTTCAATCTGTCATTTACCCATTCATACAGCCCTCTACTAGATTACAAAACTAATTGAACAAATCATTCTAAAGAGACTAATCAGAGCTTTAGCTCACATTCATACACCCATGGGACACACATCAGAGGCGATGAGGGATTCAGTGTCTTGCCCATGGACACTTCGGCATGTGACTGCTGGTGGATTCCAACCCCAACTCTTGCATTGGAGGATGACTGCTCTAACAACTCAGCCACAGCAGCCCCATCCAGGTTAATCCAGGTTACAACAATCCACACCTTTAATCCAGGTTACTCTCGTCCCTCAAAAACACATTTTACAAAGTAGCAGCGGCGGCCGCCACTAGAGGGCGCTAGGGGCGCCACCCCTCCTTGGAACTGCAGCTCTTCATCATTTGAAGATTTTTTTTTTTAACAAAAGTGAAATAATAAAATAAAAATATTTCGAAATGCATGCATATATGTTTTTAGTTGTGTAGGATAAATATTTTATGAGTAATGATTGTTTGTTTCAAAAAACGTTTTCTGATTGTGACGTACTTCCGGTTCCCCGCTGGGCGCCGCCTGCGGCTTTTCCATTGAATCTAATTATAACTAGCGCGCTAGAAACTTCCGGTGCCCTGCTTCTGTTGGACTGTACAGGTCGCATTTTCCGTCGCCCTCGAGCCTGGACTCGTCTCTTATCGCCACGGATCGCCAGCGCTTCCGGTTCGAGCCAGGAGGGAGGGGGAGCAGGGGGACCATCTCTGTTTACACTCAGAGCTGATCACACGGCCAACTAGAGACGTTGAAACAGCAGTAATTATTAATGGTGCCTTTCTACACAGGTAAGCAAGTAATAATTGTGAGTTTAATAAATCTCTAAGTGCACATGAGCAAAGTTTGAGCTGTTCTCATCTGTGGTGCGTGACGTGGTGTCGTGTGTTGCTGTCAGTCACACAGCTAGCTACTAGCTGTGCTTATGAACGTTGTGGTGTTTCTTTATCTAATGCTTATTACTATTCCTGACTGATATGGCTCTCAACTAGATGTTAAAAAAGTGTTTTCTAAACGTTATGTGTTTAATATTATGACTATCAGGTCTTTATGTATTAATGTTATGATTATCAGATGTTCATGTGTTGTGTTAATATTATGAATATCAGATGTTCATGTGTTAATATTATGATTATCAGGTGTTTATGTATTAATATTTTGATTATCAGATGTTTGTGTGTTAATATAATGATTGTCAGTTGTGTGTTAATGTTATGATTATCAGATGTTCATGTGTTGTGTTAATATTATGAATATCAGATGTTCATGTGTTAATGTTATGATTATCAGATGTTCATGTTTTTAACTCAAGCTTGTGTACAAAAGTTGAGCTGAAGTCAAACCTGTTAATATCAGACAATATAAACTTTTATATTCACCAGATGTCTGCTATATCAATCAATCACCTTTATTTTTCCAGGTAGAGTCAGTTGAGATGGAGATCTCTTTTACAAGGGTGACCTGGTCAAGTGGTCAGCAGCACACGTCACATGGTAATTGACAATAAGCATTTGCATTTACCAAAAAAGATGGTTTTATGAACCTGTTTGTAGCAGCCCTGAAACATTTTTCTTCCACTGTACAGGAGGACATGGCAGGAGGTGATGATGAGTGGATCCTCTGGTCCAGCCTGGATGTTTCTGAGAAGTGGATTAGCCACCGCACGGTACCCAAATACAGGGAACCCCCGACCTACGAACGAGTTTGGGACCTAAGAACCGTTCGCAGCTCGATCCGTTCGTAGGTAGGGGGTGAAAATTATATTATAAAAAAAAATTATTCATTCATTCATTCATTCAACCTTTATTTATCATGCTAACGGAGCGCGCGCACACATTTAAGCATGTAAAGTAGTGTACTGTAATGTTAAACATTGCTATTCACATTTACAGAATAAATAAAAATATATTTTCTTACTTTGAGATGGTCAAAGCCGACATAGGTTGCCATGCGTTGATTGTTTTCGGGCCAAGCAGCGCGGGGGCCGGCAAGCCACCGCAGCTGCTCCAGACCTGTGTTAGCTAGCTGGCTAGCTTCTGCTAGCCAAGCCATGAGCTAGTGTTGGAGCGGCGGCGCGATCAATCTGCAGCTGCTGCTCCAGCCGCTGCTCCAGCCTGAGACGTCCACAGAGCTATTCCAGCTAGTAATTAATCCACATGATGCGATCCTGGTCACCAGTGTTCAAAAGGCCGGCTCCCGTGTTAGCTCCAGTGTTAGCTCTGGAGCTAGCCAGGCCGGAGGTGTAGCCAGGCCGGCCGGAGGTGTTCGCACGGCGGCCTGGCACGATCGGCGATAAATCCGCTGCTGCTTGAGACATCCACAAAGTTCACAGAGACGTTTCCAGCTAGTAATTAATCCATATGAAGCCATCCTGGTCACCAGTCTTCGTCCGGCTCTCGGCAGCTAACCTAAGATGGCGTCCGGTGTTCTACATTAATTTGTGACCGGAGACCCCAGTGACTGAACCTAAAATAGCGTCCGGTGTTCTACATTAATTTGTGACCGTGTAAACTGAAGACCTACTTCCTGTTGCCCAAAATTGCTCAAAAATTGCTCAAAAATGATCAGAAATGATCTTTTTTATCATAATTATTATTTATAAAGCCTTTAAAACAACCAGAGCTGCAACAAAGTGATGTACACATGAAATTAAGAACATTTAAACACAAAAAAAAAAAAAAAAAATTTTTTTTTTTTTTTTTTAATTCATATTTTTATTAAATATGATATGTTCGTAGGTCCCGTGGTTCGCAGGTCGATGGGGTCGTAGGTCGGGGGTTACCTGTACTGTAATAATACCAGTGGTGGAGAAAGTACTCAAACACTGTACTTAAGTAAAAGTACAAATAAACAGACAAAAATTTACTCTAGTAAAAGTAGAAGTACCATATTAATATTTTTACTTAAGTAAAAGTAAATAAGTACTTGCTTTTAAAAATACTTAAAGTATTAAAGTAAAAGTACTTGCTGAATGTATTAACTAATGCAATGGTCTACAATACCATTAAGTGTGCGTACTGTATGCATATTTTCTGTAATACATTAATAGTGTTGAGCCATTTTAATGAACAATGCTGCAGATAATGCATGTTTTTATTGTGTTTACTCTGTGACACAGTTCACACTTGGACTTTTGATTCTGTGTGTCAGAATTTCAGTGATGAGTTAAATACAATTAAGCAAAATAAGAAAGAGGAATGATTATACCTTTGAAAGTTTTTATTTAACACAAAATAAAACCAATGTGTCATTTTAACTGCAGTAAACACATTTAAGTAAAAGTTGTCTGTTTGAAAAAAGGAGCATTAGACACAACTAACAAAGGAATAGATCACTTCAACTCGTTTGTCATCAACTCTAGTTAAAATATTGTCTAGTCAATCTTGTAATGGATCAACAATGAACAATACTTTAACTTCCTGACAACATTTTCAAAACTTGGACCTGAGTGTCGAGACATTTGGAGAAATCTCTTGTCTCCTAACATCCCATGAACTGACACATTTTAATATTGCAGCAAGAATTTCTTGTTCAAGTTCAGAAGAAGTTGGTTTTCAAAGTTTTTGAGTCCATGTCTGGCTCTTTAGGGAGAGAGAATCTGTCCTGCTGTACTGAACAGTCTTTCAATAGTCTTTCAATAATAGTCTTTCACTTTTGTGTTGTTGTTATTTCTTCACAGCTCACATCGTGGACTTTCCTCATGGATGGACGTGTGTCCACTCTGTCCTGCCTCTGTCGTCCAGGACATCAGTCCTGCCTGTCTCTGGTGTCCTTCCATCTGCCTCCATCCATCACCTGTGTCAACACCTTCTGCATGTATGACTGCTGCAAAAACAAACAAAAAAACACCTGTTCTGATGGACAGAACTGCTCACATCAGGACCACACCACTGAGCCCACACCTGGCCTAAAATGCTCCCATCATTCATGGTTGAGCACTGGCTAAGCAGTTCCATCTGATCCAGGTTTGAACTTGAGAAAAACATCAGTGTCTACCTACACTTCAGTCAAAGTAAGGACATTTTGTTTCCTTGTTTCCTTTTTCTGCTGCTTCTAGCTTTTTTTAGAGTTCATGGACTTTTTCATGCACATGGACTGCACACAAACACAAACACCACATGGACTGCACACAAACACAAACACCACATGGACTGCACACAAACACAAACACCACATGGACTGCACTGGTTTCAAAAACATGATGGTTGCATGGATGTGATTTTCGGCTGATTTGGTGCTGATTCATGTCAATAAGCTGGTGCTGCTGCTGGATGGATGGATGGATGGATGGATGGGAGTTCCTGCTGATTTGCTGGATTTTGATGTTAACAGCTCCTGCTCAAAGAGAAGTGTTCATGTTTCATGGTTGAACTCATTTGCAGATTATGGCTGAGAACTGTTCAGGAAGAGATTTGTACTGTACAGTATTTTGTATGCTTTGTCTGTGCTGGAAAAAACATTACAGTACTGTACCTGTACAGTACATGCTGTACTGGTTTTGTGTGTTTATGGATGAATGTGTGGTATAATGTGTTATGTAAGTGTTTGTAAATAAAGTTCTGTGCATGTTTATGGCACAGGATGTCCGCTTGTTCAGTCTCATGCCGTTAAATGTGTGTGCGTCGCTCCGTTAACGGTATAGCCGCGACCTACGTCAGAAATGCGGACCTACGACAGGCACGTGTTTTTGGTCCGCGAGATACGGCAGAATCGACCTAAGTCACACTCGTAGGTCCGGATCCCTGACGTAACTCGAGGATTCCCTGTATAGCCCTCCCTGGTGAAAATGTCACGAGCCGCCACTGCAAAGTAGCTACATTTTGTGCAGGTATAAAGCATACATTTGTATATATTTTTGTGTACATTTATTTTTTATTGAAGCTATTTGACTAACTTCTTACTTTTTAATTATTCAATATTTTATACTTTTTAATTATTCAATATTTTACTAACAGAATAGTCAAGTAGCAACCTGTTATTTGTGCAATTTGATATGTCAGTCAAATTTTGGAATAAAGAGGTGTTAATTAAAACTTTTTTTTTTTTGCAGATTCATCGATGAATCGAAAAAATAATCGACTGATTAATCCATTATTGAAATAATCGTTAGTTGCAGCCCTAATAGATATATATTTACATATATTTATATTCATATATATTAAAATAAATATAAGGTCCCTACTTCATGGTTTTTCACTTATTGCGGGGGTGTCCTACAATATACGAGGGAGTACTGTAAGTCAGAGCAGCTACATTCATTCATTCAACCTTTATTTTTATTTTTTTTAATCTTTATTCATTTCAAAGTTCAAATTTAAAACAACATAAAAAACTATTTACAATTCCATGTAAATAAAAACCAAACATTACATGAAATGAAATGAAAGGAAGCAGAAGAAGATAAAATCTTATTATGTCTGCCCCTTTTTTTAACAAAAATAATTCAAACAATCAATTCAAACAACAATACAGGTGACCCCCGATTTACGAACGAGTTAGGGAGATAAGAACGGTTCGCAGCTTGATTCTGCCGTAGCTAGGGGGCGAAAATTATTTAAAAAAAAAAATTATCATGCTAACGGAGCGCCCGCACACATTTAAGCATGTACAGTAGTGTACTGTAATGTTAAACATTGCTATTCACATTTACAGAATAAATAAAAATATATTTTCTTACTTTGAGATGGTCAAAGCCGACATCTTAGGTTGCCATGCGTTGATTGTTTTCGGGCCGAGCAGCGCGGGGGCCGGCGAGCCACCGCAGCTGCTCCAGACCTGTGTTAGCTAGCCAAGCCATGAGCTGGTGTTGGAGCGGCGCGATCAATCTGCAGCTGCTGCTCCAGCCGCTGCTCCAGCCTGAGACGTCCACAGAGCTCACAGAGCGATTCCAGCTAGTAATTAATCCATATGATGCGATCCTGGTCACCAGTGTTCAAAAGGCCGGCTCCCGTGTTAGCTCCCGTGTTAGCTTCTGGAGCTAGCCAGGCCGGAGGTGTAGCCAGGCCGGCCGGAGGTGTTCGCGCGGCGGCCTGGCACGATCGGCGATAAATCCGCTGCTGCCTGAGACATCCACAAAGTTCACAGAGACGTTTCCAGCTCGTAATTAATCCATATGAAGCCATCCTGGTCACCAGTCTTCGGCCGGCTCCCGGCAGCTAACCTAAAATGGCGTCCGGTGTTCTACATTAATTTGTGACCGGAGACCCCAGTGACTGAACCTAAAATGGCGTCCGGTGTTCTACATTAATTTGTGACCGTGTAAACTGAAGACCTACTTCCTGCTGCCCAAGATTGCTCAAAAATGATCAGAAATGATCTTTTTTATCATAATTATTATTTATAAAGCCTTTAAAACAACCACAGCTGCAACAAAGTGATGTACACATGAAATTAAGAACATTTAAACACAAAAAATAAAAATATTTATTTTTTATTTTTTTTAATACAGTAATTTCATATTTTTATTAAATATGATACGTTCGTAGGTCCCGTTGTTCGTAGGTCGATGGAGTCGTAAGTAGGGGGTTTGCTGTAATCCACAAAAATATTACACAATAGATAACTCATCAAACTTTACCATTTAATAAATTTTGAAACAAACAATTTTATTTATATTTTTCCAAAAACCTAATTTTATTAATTTTTTTAAATGAAGTCATTGTTTTTGCAACTTTCATGTCGTTCTCTAAACCATTCCATAGACTTATTCCATAAATTATAGTAGACCTACTCTTTAGACAAGTTCTATGTTGTGGTATAACAAAAATATCAGTACCCTTAAGATTTTAAGTGCTCTGTCTTTTAACAAAAAACGTTTGGATATTTGAGGGTAATGTGAAGTTCTGAGCCTTGTATAATATTAAGAGTATATTGTAGTCAACCAGATCATAAAATTTCAGTAATTTTAATTTGCAAAACAAAACATTTGATGGATCGTAATAATTCTTTCTAGAGATTATTCTTATAGCTCTTTTCTGTAAAATAAAAATGGGCTTAGTTATAGTTCCCTTATCAGTCAGTCACTCGGTGCAACATATTGCTATGGGAAATTGCACCCCCGCGCGATTACCTGAAGGAATACATTCACGCCTTTATGGCTGGGGCGTCAGCGTCACGCCAGAGTCCCCACCCTCTGGGTATTTAAAATGCGGACGCCCATCCTACTTTCTCTTATTGCCCTTCACCTCGCTTAAACCTGAACCTTGTGGGACTTCTCTGTTGTCACATTGCTCGACTAGAGGTGAGCTTGCTCCCTACGTTGATCGTACAGAGACATTTTCCTGCGTACTACTGGGCTAGTGAAAGCTAGTCCAGCGTTTTCTACTTACCTCAAAGCTTTTCTTCTCTCTCCGCAGCTGCTTCGCTCGACGGCGCTAACTGCGTCACAACACTCCCTGCTAACTATTAGCAGGCTAGCCAGCGAAAGCGACATGACAGAGAGGACGTCTACGAACAAAAGGAAGCTAGGAACAGCCTCGACTCTTCTCTTCTTCGGACATGGCTCCCGAGAAGGGAAAACAGAGGACAAAGATTCCGAAGAAAGACAGCAGGATGGCGAGCCCTCGCTCGTGCCCCAGCGGCTACTCCCTGTTAGCGATGGACACTCACGAGGCCTGTCCCATCTGCCTAGGGATTCTGCACGCAAGAACAGCACTGGAATCCCTTGACTCCTGCTCCCACTGCTGTTGGATGCCAGCAGTCGTGGGGAAGCGCATTGCGGACGCACTGGCTAAGGCCATGGAGAAGGCCGCGGTGCTGAAGGCCGCAGGCCCTACAGAACTGCTTGCTCCCGAACCGGAGTTCGAGAACGCAGATGTGGAATGTAACGGTCAGGGATGCGAATGTGTCAGACTCCTCTGTCCCCGTCATGAAGTCGATGCCCGAAGTGTCTGACCAAGACGCCGAGTACGGTTGCGGAGGGGAAAGTGTGGACTCCTCCCAGAACCTGGCGCAAGTTCTACCGGAACCGGACGTGTCGGTCCCTGCCCTGTTCGACTTGTGCCACAGGGCCGCAAACGCACTGCAGGTCGCGTGGCCGGACCCCACGCCTCGCCAACAGGTTACGAGGCTGGCAGGAAATAACTTCTACACGAAACAGCAGCCGACGACGTCACAGAAAATGCCCATTTTCCCGGACTTCCTGATGGAGCTCACGCACTCCTGGGCGGAACCTGGAGCTCCCATGACATTGCCACTCTCCCGGTTCCTGGATGTCGCCGGAATGGAGACAACAGGTCTCGCAAACGCACCCCAGATAGGTGAGACCCTGGCGGCTCTTCTGGCCCCTGCAACAATGGGTGCGAAGCCAGCACTGCCCAGCAAGGCCTGCTACGCTTCGGAGAAACAGCTCGACAAGTGCTACCGGGCTCAGGGCTTCGCGGCTCGTGCGATGAACGCTTCGATCATGATGCAGGCGTACCTAGCAGAAAAGCTGCAGGAGCTCCAGGTAACAGCAAATGAACAGGCAGCAGCAGAGGCCCTGGAGGAGGCCCGCTGGGCCTCTGACTTTGTGCTCCGCATGATGGGGACAATAGCCATCACACAGGGCAGAGCAATGGCGGCAATGGTTGTCGCCCAGCGCCATCTTTGGTTGACCTTAATAGACCTCCCAGAAGGCCAGAGGTCTCTCTTCCTCCAGCACCCGATCGAGCCGACGGGACTCTTCGAGGGAGCTCTGGAACGTATCCAGGCCAGGCTGGAACAAAGGTGCAAACAGGCGGAAGCCCTCCGCGAGGGGCTGCCAAGAAAAAGCTTTGCCTCCTCCCGGGAAGCCATACGTTGCCCTCCGCAGAAGAGACTTGCTGGCGAAGGAGAGCCTTTTCAGCCTCAGGCGGCCCGGCCAAGGGCCTCTTTGATGACCCCAGGTGGGAAGCAGATTTGGGCCTGATGAAACAGGACAAACTCATGAATTTACAGGTTTGCCTGCCCATGTGGTATGGGAACCTGACCTTTTGATCCCAGTCTTCACTTGTAAAACACTACAAGGAGCTGGTGACGTGTGTGCGCGCACTAAACATAACTTGTCTATTGTATGTGTAATAAAAACAAACACAGTTTCAGGCATATACAAAAATAAAAGTACCAAAGCACAGACTGCCCTGGTTCTTGACTCGAGCCCCACTTTTGTGAAACACAAACTACTTGGTCAGACTATGAACCGTAGTAAGACGCACGGGTTCTGCCTGAGACGGTCAGATCTCGCGATATCTTTTGTTGGACAGACCAGCCTGCTCGAGAGCACGTGAGAGGGGTCGAAGGCCACCCCTCCCACACTCAAACATGACAAGCAGCAGTTAGACATGCCTTCCAGGCTCATGGCACACGCGCAGGCCTAGAGGGCGTGTCTGCCAAACGAATGGGTCATGACGACAGTGTGTCATGGGCTCAAGCTACAGTTCAACAAAGGACCGCCCCTCTTCACGGGGTTGCTGCAATCAAATATTAACCCAGCACGCGCACACGTACTGAGGGAGGAAGTATTAACAATGCCACAGAAAGGAGTAATAAGTTTGGTCCCAAAACACAAACTACGCTCCGGTCACTACAGCAAGTACTTCCTGGTGCCCAAAAGAGATCAATCCCTGAGGCCAATCCTGGATCTCAGGACCCTGAATAAGAACTTTCAAGTTCAGGATGCTTACACTGCGGCAGGTCCTCCAGTCTGTGAGACCTGGAGACTACGCATATACAATGGATTTGAAGGACACCTATTTCCATGTGGGTGTATGGAGGAGGCACAGGGAATTCCTCCGGTTTGCTTTCGAAGGGAAGGCTTACTAATTCAAAGCCTTACCCTTCGGTTTGAAGACTGCTCCTCATACATTTGCTAAATGTCTGGACGCAGCCCTGACTCCTCTTAGGAATCAAGGAGTCAGAATTATGAACTACCTGGATGACCTCCTGATTCTGGCCGGAAGCAGAATACAGGCCCAGTCACACTCTTGTAGGGTGATTTCTCACCTGGAGTCTCTCGGTTTTGTAATAAACCTACAAAAGAGTAACCTGATCCCATCACGGTCTACCATATTTCTGGGGGTACAGGTCGACACCATCAGGTACAGAGCATGGCTCTCAAAGGAACGTGTTTCCTTGATTCGCCATTGCCTGGCAAAGTTCAAACTGAATCAGCGGGTCCCCATGAAAACGTGCCAACGCCTCTTAGGCCTCTTGGCGGTAGCCATACCCTGTGTGCCACACGCATTGCTGAAAATGCGGGCCCTACAAGTATGGCTAAACCAACAAACACGACCTGCCCAGCTTGGTCGAGCAGGAAAGGTTAGAATCAACCCAGAGTGCCTGAGAGCCCTGGAACCTTGGAGAAACTTGTCTTTTTTCACGGAAGGGGTCCCGTTAGGTAGGCTGTCATCCCGTGTGGTCATCACTACGGACGCCTCGAAAACAGGATGGGGGGCAATCTGCAGAAATCAGAATGCCCGAGGCCTTTGGAAAGAACAGGAAGCGAGATTACACATCAACTTCCCGGAATTGTTGGCCATTTTCCTGTCAGTAAAATACTTTTTTGGCAAAGGTCTGATTGTAGGATAGCACATCCTAGTAAAATCAGATAACAGAACCATGGTGTCCTTCATCAACAGGGAGGGGGGGGCAAGATCCCAAGCCCTCCTCGGCCTGACGCAGAGGATGCTCACGTGGTGTGCTCCAAGAATATTGTCGCTCAGGGCGACTCATGTTCTGGGTGAACTGAATTATGGTCTTTTGGTGTCAGAATGGAGACTGAACCCACGAGTCGTGGAGCAGGTCTGGTCACGATTTGGGAGAGCCTCGGTGGACTTGTTCGCATGCAGAGCTAGCTCACAATGTGACCTCTACTTCTCTTTGAAGGAAACAGACACCGTTGGGAACGGATGCTTTGGCCCATGATTGGCCAGCAGGGGTGCTGTACTATGCTTTTCCACCTGTCCCTCTGATCCAGGTGACACTGGAACGTGTACGTAAGGGAGCCCTCTCCTCTAGGTGGCCGCAGAAACCGGGGTTCCCGGAACTGATATCAATGTTGTCAGGGATACCATGGCAGTTGCCTTCTTACAGGGACCTGCTGACTCAGGCATGTGGGTAGCTTCTACACCCACATCCGGAGCTGTGGCAGCTTTCAGCCTGGCCATTGAAGGGAACTGGCTGAGGGCCTAAGGCTTGACTGTTTTTTTTTCAAAAACAACAACAACAACAACCCTTGGTGTTTATGTTTACTTGGGAGATGTTCTGTGGAAGGGTTCCCCTCTCCTCTAACAGGTCTCCAATATCAGGATGGGCCCCCTCTGACAGTTCTAGTAAGTTGTCTGTTCAGGGAGCAGATAAGGGACTCGTACGTGCCCCTTGTGTGTATGAAAATTTTGCCCCTGTGGGACCTGGAAGGTCACCCTGTGTTTGAACTGGGTCCTTTACCTACACATTGCCATCTGGTTTGCCAGTGGCTTAAGGGGTCTCTTTGCTCTTTTCCTCCTGCTTCCCAAATTTCCAGGAAGAAGGAGATGGTGGGCAATCACACTAGCGGAGCACGTTTGTGCTGCCTCTAGCTGGTGTTTCATCAATATGTCCAGTGGTAACATCAGGTTGATGTTTCTACATATGGCATTTTCTTCTCAGACTGTGCCCTCTACATACCTTGTAGAGAGCGGCTGGGAAATGCCTGTCGTATTAAGGCAGACGTTCTCACAAGCATGCATTTTACTGAGCATTTCAAGGGCGTGAATGAATTACGTTCCCATAGCAATATGTTGCACCGAGTGACTGACTGATAAGGGAACTGAAAGTTATGCACCATAACTCATGTTCCCTGAAGGAAGGGAACGAGGTGCAACATAGTTGGCCCTTTCAATGCTGAAAGCTCGGTGAAGTGCACTTGGAGAAAGTAGGATGGGCGTCCGCGTCTTAAATACCCAGAGGGTGGGGACTCTGGCGTGACGCTGACGCCCCGGCCATAAAGGTGTGAATGTATTCCTTCAGGTAATCGCGCGGGGGCGCAATTTCCCATAGAAATATGTTGCCCCTTGTCGAGTTATCTCATTTGC